>JBAMJV010014376.1:0-64216 GCA_037951105.1 Echinarachnius parma
GTTTGTTCGCTTTTGTTCGTTTTGTCTTGTTACGTATTTATTTGTTTATGTTATTGCATGATTCAAGGAATTTTGATTATAAGAGATGACAAAATCTTTGTTCTTTTGTTTTAATTTGGTTTACATTAGATGTACCATGGCCCCGTTTCACAGAACATTCTAATGTATATTAGTAACTTTGCTATCGATAGAGTGCCGCACGGAACTCTGAAAAGGGGGTCTGAAGAGCCAACTACAAACACAAAATATGTGGTCTTTGGAGCTATAAAATCCCTCAAACGACAAATATTCCCCCAATATCCATGAAAGAGGTCTAATTAAAGGGATCTAGTAACTTTGTTGACATGTGCAAAAAGTGATGAATGGTTGATGCAATGTATAGTGTTGTTATCTCATATCTCCACAGGGTATTGTGTGAAAATTTCAAGTCAAATGGACATTGCATGGCCAAGTAATGAGCGAAAAAGCAAAGTGATATTGGGTGATATTCACTAACTCACTGCATTCACTTTGTACAGGGATGAAACACTCGCCCGGAGTTTTTCTTATCTGAATACTTTGATCGTACATTTCTTTGTAACGAAAGGGAAATTTGAAAAACCAAAACCTGTCCCATGAATTTATTGTAAATACGAATACAACAAGGTATTTAAGGGAACCGCTAGAATTACAATTTTATTTTGAGGATTTGGACAATGTTACTAAGTCCCTTTAAGGCGCTATTTGGCGCTGGCTCATATCAAATAAACATACACTTCCCCTGCGCTGCATGCATGCATGCGCGGGCCGCGCATTTTTTTTTTTACACCACTGTCTAGCCATTTTCGTCCAAAACGGGCCTAAAACGCGCTGGTAAGCCAAGACTACAGCCTGCTGTAAAGACTCGATATCGATCTAGCGAAGAGAAGTCAAAAAGCGAGGGTGACCATAAATTAGTGGCTGATCTCGATGCCGACTACGACCACGACGATGAGACCAGGAATATTCATCTAGGCGTAGATATAATGCCCTCACGGTCACCATGGTGTGTAAAACGATTTTTTTGAGAAAATGGCTAGGCGTTTGATGCATAGAAATTCTATCGCAGGCGCTAGATGCATACATCTAGAGCGCGTAGGGTAGTCTTGGCTTACCAGCGCGTTTTGAGCGACAATGGCTAGACAGTGGTGTAAAAAAAAAATGCGCGCCCGGGCCGTGTTTTTTTTACTTCCCGTTCCACTTTCTTTCCCACGCGTCGTGCGCGGCCCGGCGGTCAAGATCAAAGTACGTATAACATGAGAGAGGGCCGTATTATATAGAGAGAGGGGGAGCTAAGAGGGAGAGCTAGAATGATCATCGAGTAGAAATGGAAAGCATGGATCGTAGTACCATGGAAGTACCCTTGCGTACTAGCTAGTGTACATTACAGCTGCGTGTAATATAATATATCGTCGCTGGGCAATAAAAAGGGCAAAATGGCCGATATTATCGTCGAATATCGATTTTGTTTTTATTTTATTTTCAGATAGAGTTCTTTAAAACCTATCCGATGATATGTTTAGAATTCCCATATGTGCCCAACTTTTTGAGAAAATCAAAAATATATATCATATGGGCAATACGAAGGACAAAAAGGGATTTGCCCTTTTAGCTGCCCATTATTGCGCCAAGTTGCGCGCATTGCCTGTGCATTATCAATGCGCGTAAAAGGGCAATACGCATTTTGTCCTTTTTCATGCCCAATATCGACGCGATATCGTGCATGTAAAAAGGGCAAATTCAGAAATGCGTAAATAACTCCGTTAAAAAGAACTGAGCGTAGGCCAAATTAAACGACTTGATTGCTTTATAGCCTACATAACTGTTTCACTAAACAAGATTACTGGATTAGGCATTTAAAAAATATTATTGCCCAAAATGTCAAAATGTTGTTTCTTCCAAAAAAGTAAGTATCGTTTTTTGCTATCGATACCGTCAATTTGTCCTTTTAATTGCCCAACGACGATATATATATGTGTGTGTGTGTGTGTGTGTGTGTATGTGTGTGTGTGTGTGTGTGTGTGTGTTACGTCTGTGTACATGTTGTATAGCACCTTCGCGCTTGCAGCGCAGATCAGATCTGACGATATCTGTGCCGCGCGCGCCGCGTAATAGCGTTAGCACATGGATATCGGATGTATGTTGACATATGATATCCCCATGTTCTCGATGCTAAAGGAACTTTGGACCAGCATTTGCTTGACTATGATATAATAATTATGGTTTACAAAAACAAAGACTAATTTGCCAAACCTTTCTAGTTCCCTTTTGGAAGGTTTTGTTTGTTATAATATGGGTGATAATGTGCGTACATGCAAGGGGAAGTTAGGTGATTTTCATGGGATGGCAGTTTTGATTAAACATCACATTTGTAATAAATTAATAGCCAGCTGCATTATCAGAGTCCATTATTATTCTTCTAGTTAAAAAAACAAAAAAGCGTATTATACAGTAGAATAGATCATGTTAGTCTTGCGCGAGGGTCGTGTTAGTACAAACATTGCAACAGACCACCACACGCCGATAACAAAAAATCTGCAATGTACGGTTGGTCAGAACACCATTATTTGTTTTGAGCAATGAGCGTCATTTTTCTTCGTGCAACAGTGCACTGCGTGAATATAATTAGGGACCATGTTGAAAAATATGTACGTGTTCAATGTGCGCGTGTCTCAAAACATCATGGGAAACAAAACTGCGTGTGATGAAGATCGACCCTAAATAATCCCCCGAACTTTGCCCCCGATATTAACCAATCAGGGTCAGAGTTGGTCTCTATTTACAAACCTTTTGCCAGAAATGAATCGTACAAAAGAAATATGATATCCATTATTGTTTTTGATTATTTTTTCTGAGGGACATTGCGTAAATTATTAGGAATTGTTTATAATCTTAAATATGAAACATGACTCTTAACTGAAATTTATTAAAAAGTGTCGGCAACTGAAAAGTATGAATGGTTGCCATGGTTATCTCGTGAAAGCGTGCTGAAAGCCAAGACTAGCTCGCGTGTGTTGATTTTTTTCTACACGCAAGCCTAGCTAATTTTCTAATTCTTCACACACGATGAGGAATCCGGGATCCCGTCCCCCACCCCCCCCCCCCCCCCCCCGGGACTGGGTTTGATGTACAGGAATGTATGTAGATGAATGTGTATTGTGCCATTCTCGTAGTCTAGTCCACATCGATCGAGATCGGCCAATTAATGATCACCCATGCCTTCGGACTTATTATAATAGTGCAAAGAGTGCAAGGGTTGTCAGTTAATTCATCTAGTTGGAAGACTTCCCATCCATTTTTTTTTTTTTGGGGGGGGGGGGGGGGGGGGGAGAGGGGGGTAATAGATTTTTCGACCAAACAAGAGTGTAAGTGTGGTCAGTGAATGCATCCAGTTTGGAAGAATTCACCGACTTCCCATGCCTTTTGGGGGTGGGGTGTATAACTTTTTACAATGAGCAATTGTATATTTTTGTTTTCACTATCCAGTCTTACTTTAATTTCTTCTAGAAAAGGCAAGGAAAGCCTAGGTAGTATCATTGTTTGTTCAATATTCATTTTAGGTTTTGGGGATTGGTCTGTCATTTATGGGATGAGTAATTTAAGAAATTTGTATGGCAAGTAATGAATCTATCAAACCAAAATAATTTGTTTAAACAATAATTTTGTTTGTTTTTGTTTCATATTTCAAATAAGTATTTTGTTAATTTACACTGCCATGGGTAAGGTTGGGTGAAAAATTCAAAGAAGTGAGATGACCGCACTAATTTTCTGTATAATTTATTGATGTTGTTATGATTGTAATGTTTCTTCCTTTTCATTAAGATTGTGGGTTTCTGTTTTCATCATAGGGGAATGAGAAAAAGATGAAAAATAGTTGGAGAGTAAAGTGAAAGAGGTAAAGGAAGAAAACAAGCAATGTAAGCTGTCTTTAACTTTATTCAAAGACATTTTACAACTTACAAATTCAATAACAAAATATCAACTTGATTCAATCTTTACAGAGAAAACTGCTGACAAGGAATAAAATTCTTCAGCTCATCATCGTCATCGTAGAGGACATCATTATCACCATCACCATTATCGTGCACATGCACCTCACCATCACCTTCATCCCCATGATAGATGTACCCCTCTTCACACACGGCGACACCCAAGACAAATCGTCTTCGTCTCGCAACTCCTCTCACCAAACACCACAGGAATCGTACAACGATTTCTTGTCCACTCACCACTCCATCATTCATCACACCAATCTCAGGCCCTAGGACGAAAAGCCTCAAATTCACTATCATCAACATCACCATTATCTGCAAACACCAACGGCAACGCCAATTCAATTGATCAGGCATATCGGTACCGGCATAGCAACAACAACGCTGTCACTGGACGTCAGCCAGCCATCACAACACGCCTCAGACACATTTCCAATCACACAAATACAGAAATCAGAAACTAGTACTACCTAGAACTTTAGAAGGAGTAATTTTAAAACTCGATTGTTGGTATACTAATACTATAAAGTTAAAAAAAAAATGTTTTCAGTCATTCATTAAATTTATTTACAACAGTCTAACAGTAACATGGAGAACAAATCTTAACTTCACAACCTAGGCTAGCACTAGCAGGAGGCCAGGAACATTATACTGGGCTAAGGAATTCAGACGTAAAAATATCTTATTTGCATCTAAATCAGTCTCGAGACACGAGCTCAAACTCAGCGCTCATTCGAATTCACACAAAAACATAATAGTGCAGCTGATACGGAAAGTGCTATAACGATCACGCCGTACCCTGCCCCGCGCCGTGGGCATTCATAGTGCACCGGTTCACTCGGACACAACAAACCAGCCGACGTCGCGTCGCCGTCGGCGACAGTTCACTTCAAAATCACTCATAGCTTACCATCACACGATGTTGACATATCTAATCAAAGCAAAATATAATCCATAATAAACTGAGAAAAGGTCCAAAAGATCGGAGGTGAAAGAATGAGAAATAAAAAGGGAAATAATCAGATATAATCTGGAGACGCTGCATTATCGCGCACTTATAGCACACATGCACTGCCCGCTGAATGCACTGCATGCACTGCATGCATGCGTGCATGCATTGCATATGATTGGGACACTGTACATGTACTGCACGTGAGATGGCGCCATTACACAATCGGGAACGGAGAAGGGAGATTATGGAGTTTTCTGCAGTGTAAGGCATAACGGGTATAACGAGTTATGGTATAAAATAACGTGAAAATATGATGAATTAACGCGTTACTGGCCTAACGGGTTATGGAAAGAATATCGCGATCAAGACTGTAGTAACCAGTCACATTAACTGTTCCCATTTTGCTGGTTATGGTTTCAGTCCTTATGTCATAAACATCTAATTGTTTTGCACTTTGCACCACAATTATGCAAGCCTGGAATATGTTTTTGTTGTTGTTGTTTCGGGCAACAATTTATTAACTCAGTTTACATAATGTATGATTCCAACTTAACTCTTAACGTGCCATGTAATTTAATGCTCTATGGCATTTGTGTGTATTAAAACTCGCAAAAATGCGAGCTTGGCATGTTAGGAGTTAAAGGTGGTTCTTATTGGTAAATCAGAGGGGCGGTGCCATCTTGCAAATTGGTGCGAAGTACTCACTGCATCAGTATTATGCACTGCGCACACACTATTCTAATTCAAATTTAGGGGTTTCAGGGACGAACGCCGCACTAGGGTTTTCTATAGCTCAGTCGGTAAGGGCACCGGTCTAGCAATCCGGAGGTCTCTGGTTCGAATCCCGTTGGAATCCCATTTTCTTTGCTCTTTTTCAATCACAGTTTATATTTCTGGTCAGTTTCTTTATATGTTTGAATTAATTATTAAAAAAAGCTGCATCACTTCAGTGATCCCTCGCATATATCCCCAAGTTGATTTCTATCCTTCAGGTTTATGTCCTGTTTATAATAGCTTCTGACCACACGAGCAATGAAAATTAAGGGGTTTCAGGGACGAACGCCGTACTAGGGTTTTCTATAGCTCAGTCGGTAAGGGCACCGGTCTAGCAATCCGGAGGTCTCGGGTTCGGATCCCGTTGGAATCCCATTTTCTTTGCTCCTTTTCAATCCCACTAATTCAACTTGGCGACATAGGCTGTACAATTCATATGCTTGACAATCTTTGAATGAAACCACAGATTATCGCTGTAACATCTTTTTAGGAGTTTGACAACATTGACTACATTATTAATTATAATTAACATCTATTGTCTTTTAGAAGTTCATATTCACGCAGTTCAAATGAAACCACCATATTTCTCTGTTGCATCTCAGTAGAAGTTGGACAATGTGGCCTCTATTCGAGTGTCCTTGACATCGGCCATCAACGACATTAAGCGACACTCGTGGTGGACAATTATGTTACCCTTGGTCATGAAAATAAAGTCAAACCTGTGTTTAGTTACCACCTAAGGGAAACAAGAATAGTGGCCACTGTACACAGGTGACCTCTTTGGACTGGTTCCATATTTTGTTCTCTGCAGTGATAACTTTCGGTGACCATTATCTAGGCAGGTTAGCAGCTAGAGACATGTGGCCACTAAGACAGGATTGACTGTGTACAATAAAGTATGGACATGAATTCAAATGAATCCACCATTTTCTTGCATATCTGAAGCTATAGATGACATCAATAATTCCATTATTATCCTAAGTCATGAAAATATGATAATGTTTGAAAATTGCAATTGAAATGAATCCACCACTTTTCTCTGTTGCATTCTCTGTAGGAGTTGGACAACGGGGCCTCTATCGAGTGTCTTCCTCGACGTCGGCCGTCAACGACATCAAGCGGCGCTTCAACGACAACCCCGAGGCCGTTGACCTGTCCAGATACACCGACGTCCACTGTATCACGGGTGTACTCAAAAGATATCTACGAGAACTGCCCGACCCCGTCATTCCAATTGAGCGCTACAATGCCTTCCTAGAAGCGCACAGTAAGTACTGACACGTTGATGCACAGATCGGACTGTGGATGTTTAAATTGCAAAACCATGTCCGCAATCGGATATAAATTGCAGTACATAGTGCTCAAGAGATATTTGCAAGAACTGCCCGATCCTTTCATTCCAAATTGACCACTAAAACGCTTTCCTAGAATCGTACAGTAAGTATAAACATGATAAGAATCCATGAGGATGGAATGAATGAAAGAACGAATGAATCAGTCATTCAATTGATTAGTCAGCCAGTCAGTCAATTACAATGTATTTGTATTCAATACCTTGCATTCATTTGCAATTAGTCAGCCAGTCAGTCAATTACAATGTATTTGTATTCAATAGTTTGCATTCATTTGCAATCTCCCCACATAGAATTCTGACGAGCATTCCCTAATCACCAGCCTGTTATCCTTCGTAGACAAGCTTCCATTGGCGCATCAGTCTACGCTGCACTACCTGATGGCTCACTTCAGGCGCAACTCGGATACATTGATTGATTGATTGACTGTTTGATTGATTGATTGATAGATTGATTGATTGATTGATTGATTTGTTCGTTCGTTCGTTCGTTCGTTCGTTCGTTCGTTCGTTCGTTCGTTCGTTCGTTCGTTCGTTCGTTCGTTCGTTCGTTCGTTCGTTCGTTCGTTCGTTCGTTCATTCATTCATTCATTCATTCATCCACCAGCCAATCAGTAACATAAATATCTTGCAATCATTTGCTTTTTCCCCACAGAGAACCCTGACGAGCATTCCCGCATCACGAATCTGTTATCCTGTGTAGACCAGCTTCCATTGGCGCATCACTCTACGCTGCACTACCTGATGGCTCACTTCAAGCGCATCACCTCCCAGATCCAGGCCTGGCATCTGGCCGCCGTCTTCTGCCACATCCTACTCAGACCGCCGCAGAGCGAACTCATGTAAGTCTAAAAACATTAAAACTACTTAAGCTAATTTGTGATGGAAAAAAAAAGAAGAGTTATTTCAAACAGAGAGAAACTGGCCAGAGATATCTATAGTGGTCTAAAAATATTTAGTATTTGGCATGGCACCTTCTCTTCTTTAATTGTTCTTTTATTGTTTTTTTTTCTTTAACTGTTTTCTTTTTCAATATTTATAAGTCATAAGACACAGTTACCCCTGGGAACCAAATGTTTTTACAAGCTTTGCTTCTTTTTGGTTCCCCCATAATTCACGTTATTAATTACAAACAAATTGTTGATTATGTAATATTTATTGTCTATTATAGTCTTCTGTGTATTTTTTTGTATTGTATTTAGTTTATGAATATATTGTTTGTTTGAATATTTACTTGTTCAAAAATTATTTGTGAAAAAATTATTTGTGAAATATGGAAATAAATTCAAATCAAGATATATAATAAATGAAAATAAACACCAAAATAGGGCTTCCTTGGGATTTGAACTAAGACCGTTGGATTGCCAGACTGGTGCTCTTACCGACCGAGGTATACAGGTCCCATAATGGTTTTCTTTGTCCCTGAAGCCCTTTTAAATAGTCTCTGACCCATCAGGGATGAACAAACCATCACAGGAACTTTCTAGCTCAGTTGGTAGAGCACTGGTCTGGCAATCTGGAGGTCACAGGTTTGAATCCCGGGTATTAAAGGGTACCACCACCCAAAAATAATATTCTTATTAAAGAAAGGTAACATCTTTAGTATTCCATTCCATCAACAAGTTCACAAAAATATGTTTCCAGAAAAAGAAAACAAATTGGAAAACGCCTCACCATTCTAAAGCATGCATTCATGTGGTCTGAATTGCATAGACTACTGTGTGCAGAGCGAACAAATCGCCTGGGATTCTATTGTCTACAAACGTACGCGTGAATCGCATTGACGCACTCGCAAATGTTTGGCCCGTACGAACCAGGAAATAGTAGTGGTTCCGTAAGTGGTGGAAATTAATTGCTTTGTTTATGAATTACACAACCCTTTGCAAAATGTTGGGTATCTATTTGATATCACAAAACGGTACCAAAACATATAATAATGTGTTGTTCTTTGCCTGGTGGTCCCCTTTAACCCCTATTTTCTTTGCTCATTTTCATCTGGTCTGATTCCACATGTTTCAAAATACTTTCACTTCATTGTGCCCTTGAATTAACTCATTTGACAGTGATGCCTTTTTTTTCCAGGAAAATCCTGCATTCAGGCCATGTTCATGTAGACTTTGAAGAGTTTGGATGCAAATAACACTTGTCTAATTCCATCTTTTGATGGATCAGGCCCTGATATCATTACGCACCAGAGAGAACTGATTTAACTTGCATTAATCCCCGCTGGAGGCAACGTTGGAACATTCATGGTCTCTAAAGTGCTTATCTTAGATACAACACATTACTTTTTCAGCATTTACCTCTTTGCATTCATTCCCATGTCACAAAGCTAAAGTAAAAGACTTATTTGATTGCGGTATAATGTTCTCACATATTCTCCATTGATCCACATTAAACCTTGAACCCAGAATAATATAAATTAAGGCTGAGTCGGTTCGGTCGATCACACTGGTTACCGACCGTTTCAATCGGGACCCGGTTCGGTATATCGGGAAACAGTGCCCCGAAAAAAAAAAAAAATAAATAAAATGTTAAAAAAGAAATTAAGATTATCACAATAATGTAGCGGAATTCAAATAAAAACGGGGCAATTGATATCATTTACTTTAAAGAGTGGTTATTTTCGAGAAATTCTTGGTTCATTACTTCGTTTGACAGTCAGAAATTGAACAGGAAGCGCAAAATTGCTAGTCATTTGAACGATATTGTCGGCGGATGTGCACACAATGTTAGTCCGATACTCCAGGGGAGTTGTCTGATGGATCTTTGTATGATCCAGCTGATGAGCCAGTGTATTCAAAATACGTTTTTTGGTCATTTGCACCATTTAAAAATGTTTTGATATTCTACTTACATGATTTCATGGCGTTTGACAGCCGAACAGAAACAAAAATGAGCCCCAAAACAATGAAAACAACTACTCAAAACATCGATAAAAAACGACTACATCGCTCCCATTCGCTCGTATACCCTGTGTGCAAGTTACGGGTCTCTTTTTCTTCCGCGAGATTCATACGCTGGGCCGGTGGAACTATGTTCCAGTCCGCCCTCTATCGGCAAGATCCATCCGCCAGGAATTGGGGAAGTCCCCGGCGGATGGATCTTGCGCAAGAAAAGAGACCCCGTAACTTGCACACAGGGTACATGTATACGAGCGAATTGGAGCGATGTAGTCGTTTTTTATCGATGTTTTGAGTAGTTGTTTTCATTGTTTCGGGGCTCTTTTTTTTTCTGTTCGGCTGTCAACCGCCATTCGAAATCATGTAAGTAGAATATCAAAATGGTGTTGATTGCGAAAAGGCTAATTTATAGCCACTTTTTAAGGGCATGCAGTGGCTCACAGTCACAAGCGATCGTACATGTGATGTTTCCCCCAGACTAGCGGGCTAAGTTTCTGTGAACCGTGTTGCGATGGGCAATGGTGAACAAACGATGAATTTACTTCGAAAAAAAAAAAACTTTTCATGCGAAACTGAGTTAATTCTGGATACTGTAACTATTTTCCCGTAAAGATTGATATGTAAATCCATTAAAGCCTCAGTATTTATTATGTTATTTGCATATAAAAAGAGCAATATAAGCCCCAAACCGTGCATTTTGCCGATGCGTGCACGATTGCGTGATTTTACCGGTCCGAGTTTCGACGGTAAAAATTTATCGGGATACCGGTTCCCGACCGGTAAAAGTTTATCGGGACCCGGTTCCGACAATTACCGACATGACTCAGCCTTAATATAAATCAGAACACCCAGTGTACATGTATGTTTGTTGTCTCAATGCACAGTGAAACAAATGTGACTGGCTTTAGCAAAAACCTGGCACTTGTCGGTAAAAATCAATATGTAGATTTTCACACCATTAGAAAGGCCTCATCACAAGCTTTCATTTGATGCTTTGTTCTAACTAATTGGTCAATAATTGGTGAAGATATGATTGCTTCAATTTTACAATCATAGGTCTTTTTACACACATTGAGTGAACTTAAAATGCTCATTTCTTCAAAACATGCATTACCGACAAGTGCCGGGTTTTGCTATAGCAGGTCACAAATATGTGGGTCCCAAGGAGATTACACCCCCATATGATCATAGGGCACATGTGCACAAGGCAAAACAAGTAACCAGTCTAAACCATGGTTTGAAATGACCTGGGGGATGTTTTACACAGATCCTAAGTTGAACTTAACTCTAAAAATAAAACCCTTGCGAAATATACCGGTATGACCTATACAGTAATACATTGTACATCCCTGGTGCAAAGGGAGATTTATACACCACCATACATGCCCACATCTACCGCTAGGAGTACATAGCTACACAGTGCAAAAGACGTGACCAGTTTAAACCATGGTTTAAAATAGCATCATATAACACAGAGATAAATTATGATGGATTTATTTGAGCACCTTAGTGAATTCAAGCCATCTCAATACTCTCTATCCAGTTCAGTTCGGTTCAGTTTATTTTCAGTGAAACGGTATAAAAGCAAATAATATGTGGGACTCGGGTCACAGTGAGATTACACCCCCATACATGCCCCTTATGCTCTTAGGAGTACACAAGTACATGTACATGTATAATGAAAAACAAAACAAATAGTGGAAAATGTATCTTTTATTTGTTCCCGGCTGGAACGCTGTCCCAAATTAAGATTCTCTCAAGAGGCTCTTCTGATCCAGGAGCTCACAAACGAGGCTTTTTGCAGATTTTGTTCGTTATCCATGTGGATGAAGAATAAAATGACATTTCCCTACGCCCACGCACCGCAGGGCTCAGAAAAGATGCTTTCTTTGGATTGTGTTTGATATAAATGAATGAATTACAAGTACATATCCCGTTATCCTCATGCCAATTGCCTGCCCACGCACCACAGATTGAGAAAGTTTATAAGTTGGCTGGTGAGCGCCTTGAGGACGGGTACCTTGATTGTTAATAATTATGATATTGATTGCTTGCCTTGTTTCAGGCTATTAGAGGGATCTAGTAACATCGTCAACAAAAAATACAAAATTACCCAGAACTCTAGCGATTCTTCTTATTAATTCCTTGTTGTATTTATGTTACCAATAGGATCATGGGACAGGTATTGGTTTTCCAAATTTGTTTTTGCATTATTATTATATTTATGATTGAAGTGTGTACTATAATATCACTTTTAATTTTTGCTCATTACTTGGCCATATAACGTCCATTTAAAATGAGATTTTCATTCATCACTCAGTGGACATATCAGATCGCACAAACACACATTTTATTAGCACTTTGTTAATTTTTGCACATGACGAAAAAGAAACTTACTAGATAACAGTTTGATCAATTTTGTTTTCTTTTACCTTGACCTATATTTGTTTTCTTTTATTATCTCTCTCAGAAATGTAATCAGAAATGCTTTATAACAGATTTATCAATTTTGTTTACCTTGAGTTTTTTTAACTTTTATTATCTCCCACAGAAATGTAATCAGAAATGCTAATAACATTTTTACAAATCTTGAATGTTTGTTTTCTTTTATTATCTTTCTCTGAAATGTAATCAGAAATGCTATTAAATAACAGTTAAAATTATCAATTTTGTTTACCTTGAATGTTTTTTTAACTTTTATTATCTCCCACAGAAATGTAATCAGAAATGCTAATAACATTAAAACAAATCTTGAATGTTTGTTTTCTTTTATTATCTCCCACAGAAATGTAATCCGAAATACGAATGAGCACAAGGAGATTGTGTTCAAGCTGATTGAGCATGGGAGATGGGTGCAGGAGGAAGCACCAGGTTAGTCTTTCATACTCAACTCATTCCTTGCCAGAATATAGTTAAAGTTAAAGGGGACCACCGGGCATTATAAAACCAATGCTTAGTAGTTTTTGTACTATAATTGAATATCAATCATACTCTGATGGGGTCTGATATGTTTCTGTAATTTGAGAACAATGCAATTAATTACTGAGACATACGGAACCACGGCTATCTAGTGGTTCGCACGCGCGACTTTGTTTGCACGACCGCTCAATCAATACGCGTACGTTATATATATGGCAGTATGTGCGATTTATCGCATAGCCCATGCGATAGTTTGTATCGTTTCGGGCATGCAGACAATACGCCCGTGTGCGCTCGCAAGTACACACTATACAACGGCAGTGTTGGGGTGGATGGTACACACAATGCCCAGCGCTATATAATAGCCACCATCCGCACCATACACAATGCATAATACTCTGCATGCATGCAATAGTACAGTGCTTGTACGGCGTTACGTTATATACGCGATAGATGCTGTTTCTGAACACCAAGTAGATATTTATTTCGCTGCACGAGATTTTCGAGATTGTCTCTGCTTGCTGCGATATATCGTAGGCGCTTCCGATAACAGGATCGTTAAGTGATATCGTTATCGGAACTGCGGTGACAGAATGCCTGACAGGTGATATTAAAAATGATTCCCTGGCGATGTACAAATACTTTCAGTATCACAGACTTGTTTTGTATGTTCATTTGGGATATGTCTCTGATGTAAGAGAGCTAAATCTAAGCCTGGAGGTACCCTTTAAAGGGGACCACCAGGCAAAGAACAAATGTTTTGGTGCCGTTTTGTGATATCAAATAGATACCCAACATTTTGCAAAGGGTTGTGTTATTCATAAACAAAGCAATTAATTTCCACCACTTACGGAACCACTACTATTTCCTGGTTCGTACGGGCCAAACATTAGCGAGTGCGTCAATGCGATTCACGCGTACATTTGTAGACAATAGAATCCTGGGCGATTCGTTCGCTCTGCACATATTAGTCTTCGCAATTCAGACCGCATGAACGCATGCTTTAGAATGGTGAGGCGTTTTCCAATTATTTTTTCTTTCTTTCTGGAAACATATTTTTGCGAACTTGTTGATGGAATGGAACACTAAAGATGTTACCTTTTTTTAATAAGAATATTATTTTTGGGTGGTGGTACCCTTTAAAGTCCTTCCCGTGCCAATTTTAGCACATGAGACAGGGCGTATCTCCGATTCATTAGCCCTAGGCCATCTGCTACTAAATGTAGCGAAAGCTACAGAAGGTGGGCCAGTCCTCTGGTAACTCGTGTGACTAACTTTCCCTTCTCCATTCTATAAATGCTGAGCGCCTGGCTAGAAGGCAGAAGGTACCATTTTTAAAGTCTTTTTAAGGTCTGGGTTCGAACCTGGGACCTCCCGTGCATGAGGCGAACACTCTAACCACTAAGCCACCATGCTTGGTGATTGCCAGAATATAATAATAATAATAATAATAATATGTTCGATTTAAACCCAACAAAAAAAAAGTAAGTCCCCCCCTAATCAAAATAGCGTAACTTTTTAACGAAAAGGTTTTGAGCAAAATAACTAGTCAGGATGGTTCCTACACTTATTGACTAACTTCTGGGTAAAAATGAGATTGAACCGTCGAGTCATGCATGAGTGAGCACACATTAAAGGCAAAATTGTCACTTTTCAAAAGTCACAAGAGTAATTTTTGGGGTCTGTGAAACGAACAACGACGTAAGCGATTTCTAAACATAAGAACTAAGACTTGTAAAACTGACTATATAAATGTTTGTTATCCATTTTTAGACCTTTTTCGTGCCGTAACTACAATATTGTTGTAATATTATGCTAAATCAGTTGAACACATGTATTGGCTGATATTTAGTTCAATGAAGGGATGATTTCTACACATTCGTTTTTTATTCGTAGAATCCAAATTACAGGGTTGTTCGATCTAAAATTTGATGTGGGTGTTACATTCATCCTCGTCCGTCAACTGGAAACTGTTCAGACGATATGTTAAAGGCGTACACTCCCTTTAATACATCACAGAGGCCAGGTACGCAAATTTAAAACAATTTCTTGACTAATGCCTCAAAAATAAAATGTTTAATGGAGGTATAATTTTAATCTTTTTTTTTTAGAGCCACCACCCAGAGGCAAGTCCAATGACTACATCACAACTGGCAACAGTGACTTCCCTCGCTCACTCAATGATGCAGAGTGGTACTGGGGGAGCATCACCAGGTATGAGGATGAGGATGATGATGAGGAGGATGATGATGATGAGGATGAGGATGATGAGGATGATGATAATGATGGTGATGGTGATGGTGATGGTGATGATGATGATGATGATCATGATGATGATGATGATGATGATGGTGGTGATGATGATGATGATGATGATGATGATGATGATGATGATGATGATGATGGTGATGCTATGATGATAATGATGATGATTGATGATGGTGATGGCGATTGTAGTAGTTGTAACAACTATACTAATGAGGATATTTTCATCGTGATGGTAATGGTGATGGTGATGGTGATGATGATGATGATGATTGAAGATGGTGATATTGGTGATGATGGTGATAATGATGATGATGATGGTGTCGATGGTAATGATAAACATGAATTAAGTAAATTATAGGACGTAAATCTACTTTACACTCTTCATTTCTTATTTTACAAGAACATTTTTCTTTTGCTTATTAAGCCAATTATCAAGTCACTCAGTTGTTGTTCAGTATTTTCTATATTTTCATTTCTATTTTACAAGATTTTTGTGCTTAGCCAAATATGGATTTGCTGAAATAAAGATGTTGTTTAAAGTATTTTGTAACAGTTTGCTGATTTTCCTGAAGTAGAAATAAAAAATAAAATAAAAAGTTCTGCACTGGCAATAAAATGGGCGAGCTACATGTATTTGTAAATAATTTGCACAGTGTGCAGTATAAATACAGCTCCTGCTTCTTCTTTCTGTTTATTTTTGTTAATTTAAATTATATAATATGGAGTCGAAATTGTATTATTTGAATTTAAACTACTTGCATTTTTACAACGGGTTGTCCTTTCTTCAAGCTTCAGCTCTGCGGGCTTCCCGTATTTCCAATTTTATTAATCATACTATTATATATTTTTGATATTACTCCGTCATATCTGTATATGAACAATGTGATATCTAATTTGTGATATTAATTTTATACTTGAATACTTTGTAATTTTGATGTTATTAATATATTATTGGAAATAACATTGAAATTGAATTCAAATTATTATTATTGTTGTTGCTAATGCAGGGAGGAGGTGAATGTGAAGTTTAAGGACATGATGATGATGATGATGATGATGATGATGATGATGATGATGATGATGATGATGATGATGATGATGATGATGATGATGATGATGATGATGATGATGATGATGATGATGATGATGATGATGATGATGATGATGAAGATGATTGAAGATGGTGATATTATTATTATTATTATTATTATTGTTGTTGCTAATGCAGGGAGGAGGTGAATGAGAAGTTAAAGGACATGCCAGACGGAACATTTTTGGTGCGAGATAGCAAACAGGAACCAGGGAACTACACCTTGACTCTCAGGTATGTATGCACCTCTAATCAATAGATAGCAAACAGGAACCAGGGAACTACACCTTGACTCTCAGGTATGTATGCACATCTAATCAATAGATAGCAAACAGGAACCAGGGAACTACACCTTGACTCTCAGGTATGTATGCACATCTAATCAATAGATAGCAAACAGGAACCAGGGAACTACACCTTGACTCTCAGGTATGTATGCACATCTAATCAATAGATAGCACACAGGAACCAGGGAACTACACCTTGACTCTCAGGTATGTATGCACATCTAATCAATAGATAGCAAACAGGAACCAGGGAACTACACCTTGACTCTCAGGTAAATAGTTACTAGACATTTCCTTGTTAAAAAGGAAACCAACCAATATCCCACTGTGAGCTCAAAATGCTCCCATATCGACAACCTAAAGCTTTAAAGGGCACCACCACCCAAAAATAGTATCCTTATAAATGAAAGGTATCATCTTTAGTATTCCATTCCATCAACAAGTTCACAAAAATATGTGTCCAGAAAAAAGAAAGAAAAAAATGGAAAATGCATCACCATTCTAAAGCATGCGTTAAGGGGTCTGTATGTACGAGACTAAGTGTGTGCAGAGCGAACGAATCGCCCGGGATTCTATTCTCTCCGAACGTACGCGTGAATAGCATTGGCGCACTCGCAAATGTTTGGCCCGTATGGAACCAGGAAATGGTAGTGGTTCCGTAAGTGGGGGAAATTAATTGCTTTGTTTATGAATTACACAACCCTTTGCAAAATGTTCGGTATCTACTGTATTTGATATCACAAAAGGGTACCAAAGCATAATTATAATTATGTGTTGTTATTTGCCTGGTGGTCCCCTTTAAGCCCTGCTTGCCTATACAGACAGTCAACCTGTATCATGTATGAAATATCAAGCTCCTCTTACTACCCACCCCTCCCCTACATCCATTCATACGTGCGCTCTAATCATTTTAGGGGAATTCTACCGTGGAAATAACTTGCTCACTCTCAAATTTACTGAATGAGAGGAAAATTCTGTTAAGTTATGAGGAAAATCTCTCTTTAATTAAGACAGTGAAGACCATTTTAATTCCATGCATGAACAGGAATGATTTTAAAATTTCCACAGTCTTAACATGCAACCTCTCATTCATTTTGTGCATAGAATTTAACTAATTTCAAACTTTTGTTTGAAAAAATGAGATTTGATAAATAAACAGTGTTCTTTCATATGATGTGCAGGAAGTGATGGTACACATTGGCATATTTGCCCACTATTTAATAACTAGAATCTCCAATTGATAAGAACCATACAATATTTGCAATAAGTTTCATACAATTACAGTTATCCTGTATTCTCAATAATTCTAATTGATTTTTTGTTTTTATTCCAGGCACGGAGGTAGCAATAAGCTGATCAAGATCGTCCAAAAAAGTGGTAACTATGGTTTCTCTGAGCCTCTCCGCTTCAAGTCCGTGGTGGAGCTGATCACGCATTACCGTCACGTCTCACTAGCTCAGTACAACAACCGCCTGGATGTCAAACTCATCAACCCCGTCTCTAAGAGTGTGAGTATTATTGGCCCCCATTTCTTTATTGTTTTACTGTCATTTATGTAATCGTTAAGATTAAATGTACTACCCAAGCGGTAAATATGCTTCTATAAGGATGAGTTTATTCTCATTAATTGTTACCGGCTATAGCAAAACCAGGCACTTGTCGGTAAAAATCAAAATGTAGATTTTCGTATCATTACAAAGGCCTCATCACAAGGTTTCATTTGATGCTTTGTTCTAATTAATTGGTCAATCATAGGTCTTTTACACACATTGTCTGAACTAAAAATGCCCATTTCTTCAAAACATGAATTACCGACAAGTGCCAGGTTTTGCTATAGCCGGTCACAATTACTGGGCATGAGATGATTATAGTTCTCTTTAATTAATTCATTTAATCATTGACTGCTATTTTCATTGAGAGCAGTTTATACACTGTGGCCCGTATTCACAAAGGAGGTTTGTACAGTCCATGGTCTAAACCCCGGTTTACATCTATGGAATGCCAATTGTAAACTGATGGAGAGAGAATGTGTACCATCAACATTGTTAACAAGTAAGGAATTTACATTCTCTCTCCATCAGTTTACAATGGCATTCCATAGATGTAAACCGGGGTTTAGACCATGGACTGTACAAACCTCCTTTGTGAATACGGGCCATAATGCCTGCCACAATGTAGCTTGAATCATTTTTTGTTGTTGTAGCTGTATTTCTCCCATATGTTCTGAATGTGTTATGTCTTCAAATCAAGGAAGTTAATTTCACCAGAGGAGGATTCACATTCATTATGTAAATCTCATTTAATGTCACCGTTGTGGAGTAGAATCCTGCAGAGCTGTATGCAGAGCTAATACATATGGGAATTATGTACAGTCAGACCTGTGTATAGTGACCACCGTGTAGAGTGACCACCGAAGTACGAAAAGTGGCCACTGTGGACAGGTGACCTCTATAGACAGGTTCATTCCATTGTTTTTCTCTGCAGAGGATCATGTTTCGTGGCCACTTCAGGCAGGTTGGCTGCTATAGACAGGTGGCCACTAAGACAGGTTTGACTGTATATGATTTGACTGTTTCTTGGTTACGATTTTGCCACTAGTTGGCCCTTTGCATGATTGTCATATCGCCATATATATTTTGTTGCCGAATTGTACAACCTTGATATCTTCTTTCACAATTTCTTTTGTCTTTCTTGTTTTGTGTCAATTTTTAGGAGGAAATGCCCGACACTGATGTTGACATGGTGTTCCAGCAACTCAAAGACAAGAACAAGGAATACTTGGACAAGACCAGGCAGTACGATGAACTCTATGAACAGTACAATAAACTGGCACAGGTAAAAACAAATATATGTTGTAACTGTTAAATTAAAAGTGCAATTTGATAGTTCAGGTGAAACAAGTCGAATTAAGGAAACAAAACGACGATGTGGATATACACTCTCAACAAGTCAAAGACTAGACCATGTAGTATGATGACCTTTATGAACAGTAACATAAACTGGCATGGGTAAAAAACAAAACAAAGACATACACTTTAGGGAATTTTGAATGTTTTAAATTTCCTAATTAAAAGTGCAATTGGATGGTTTGGATGACACAAGTTAAATTATTAGAAAGTTTTGGGCATGGTGTTCCAACAGCTCAATGATAAGAACAATGAATACTTGGATAAGACCAGGCAGTATGACGACCTCTATGAACAGTACAATAAACTTGCACAGGTAAAAACAAGCTGAGACACAAATTTAATGAAGTATGAATGTTGTATTCGCCTAATTAAAAGGTTAGTGCATTTGAATGGTTCGTGTGAAACAAGTAGAATAAAGGGAAAAAAACACTGGACAAGACCTATTGTGCTATTGTTGAGCCCTGGGCCGGTATTTCACTTCAATATTCATATTCAATTTGTTTTCAATATTTTATTTTATTCGTCCTACTGAATGGAAAGTCGTCTTGGGTTCACAAAAATCACAATTCGTAACATCAACATTAAAACATAAAAAAGCATGAACATATGTGACCTTACACCACAAAACGACCGTTATGTCGCCGTGGTAGTTTGTCTGTTATTAGCTGATATAGCCAAATTTTGTTTAAAATATGAAATTCAGGATTTTTGTATTTCCTGAATGAGGGTATCATAATCTACCTTTGTGAAATTTTGAGCGTCAGAAATCATTTTTAAATATGATTTTTAGTCAAATAAATATGATCAGAATACAGTGCTTGAATCGACGCCGCTCTTTGAAACGGCCCGTTTTCTCCCTAGCTTTAAAGGGGTAGTTTAGTTTTGGTAAGGCTGAACTTTAGTAGCCAAAACCTGCACAGTAACATTATAAACTAATAGTTATAACTCCATCATGCTCGAAAGGTATACAAAATTACAAACGACCAAGTAAAACGCCTGTTATCATTCAAAAAGAGCCATTAAAACACAAGAGGGCGCTTTTTTAAAAGGCATTAGTTTCAACCATTTTCAACCAAAATTATGCATGTGATGTTTTGTTGATATAATGATTAAATAGCGAGATCATCAACAACCATTTAAAAACCGCTTTTGAAAATTTTTGAAAAAGTTCAAGCATTTAAAAAAAAATTTCAAAAAAACATCTAATTATTTGGGCCCCAAATAATTATAAGATCATATATATTTATTGATATTTCAGCCGTTTCTGGGTCGATTTTGACCAAATAAAGTTTATTCTGCCATTAAAATTGCATGTTCTCTCAAATTCGACACTCAGTTTTTCATTACCTCACAAAAAAATTGCGATGTGCAGCGCCCTCTCTACCAAAACTAAACTACCCCTTTAAAACTGATTCAGCCATGTTCCAAATCTTGGCTGCTCATTTTGAGAGGGTTCGCTTAGTCCAAACATGACACATTATATACCATTTTAAAGGTATTGACTTCTACTTTACTGTCATGTAAAAGCAGCAAAATCAGTTTTCCCGACTTATTGGTCGTTTTGTGGTGTAAGGTCACATATATACAGCATAAAACACCATTATACATATTAAAATTAAGAAGGGGCAAGTGAGTGGCGAGCGAGATACAGAAACAAAAAGAAGAATAGGGAAAGGGGAAAAGCAGAAGGAGAGAAGATGAGAAAGAGAATATAAATATATATTAAAGTAATGTCCAATGTTGAATATGTTTGCAGGAAATCAAGACCAAACGCCAGGCGTGTGATGCCTTCAATGAGATCGTACTAATGCTTGAAGAGCAGTTAGAGATACACAAGAGATATAACATGGAACTGCTACCAATGTTACAACAAATATTATTCCGGTCTCCTATGTATGAATTCAAACTAAATTTTCTCCAATTAGTCCAACTTCATATACCTGCATGTATAACTGATGTCCTATGTTTTATTTGTTTGCAGGAAATCAAGACCAAACGCCAGGCGTGTGATGCCTTCAATGAGATCGTACTAATGCTTGAAGAGCAGTTAGAGATACACAAGAGATATCACCAGGACTGCCCGCCAACTGATAAATCCATGTAAGTCTCCTGTTACTGAGGATTCAACACATCCTTTTAAAATTGCAATTTGCTTTAGTAGGCGATATCATTTCCTATTTTAAATTTTTAATGATTTCATTTGTACAGCTATAATCCTCATGTTTTTACCTTGTTATATTTTTCAATGCATTTTACATTGTAAACTGACTTGTTTAGTCTTGAGACTTTTTACTCAGTGATTTTTTTAAGAAACCCAAATTGAATTGAATTTAATCGAATCCTTTGTGCTAGTGGCCTGAATAGGCAAATGATGTTGTTTTCTCTCAATTTTTGATGACCGGAAACAAATCATTACCAGCCCCCAAAATGTAATTTAATTTATAAACTGTCTACCTTTTAAAACCTTGCTACCATTATTGATCAAATCAAATCTTAACCCCGTTCCCTTCAAGATTCTGACATTACTATAGACTTTGTACACAGCCCACTCGGTTCCTGTAGTGTAGGCAAGGGGTTAAATTATGGATGAAGCTTGACATTGAAGAAGACAAAAGATTATCTCATTCTGTCATTGCCAGTCTGAATATCTTTTTGCCCATTGAAGCCACTAACATTTTACTTTCATGACATTTCACTGGCCGGGCCTACAGGTATGTGACCGGCTATAGCAAAACCCGGCACTTGTCGGTAAAAATCAAAATGTAGATTTTCATACCATTACAAAGGCCTCATCACAAGCTTTCATTTGATCTAACTAATAGATCAACTAATTGGTCTAATGGGCGAAGATATAATTGTTTCAATTTTTCAATCATAGGTATCTTACACACATTGTGCAAACTTAAAATGCCCATTTCTTCAAAATTACCGACAAGTGCCGGGTTTTGCTATAGCCGGTCACATATACTGTCCTCAAGCTATTGAGACCAGAGCTAGCGTCTAGCCCTGTGTTACTGAAGTGAACGAGGACAGAAATGAACTAGGACAGGATTTAGACCAGTAACTCCTGGATTAATGTTCAGGTTTGCCGCAGACTGATAATTCTCAGCCCTTTGTTTGCATGTACATGTATCCTCATCATCAACATTCTCAATTTGTTAATCAGAAGATAATCTGCGTCACAAGAGCAGCTTGAGATGATACGTCTATTGAATAAGTTAAAAAAAGACCCTCATAATGAATACCAAGTCTCTTCTAAATACAGTAAGTTACTTTGAATTGATATGTGTGCTTTTCCAGGTTGCTGCAAAACTATGAGCTGTTAGAAGGGCGCCTCCACGAGGTGAAAGAGAGCAGAGAAGCGCTGGAAGAAGAACTGAAGAATGAAGTCAATGCCAGCAAGAAATGTGACTGACCCATGATCAGCCTCAAACTAAATTACTTTACATTCAAATTTGTGTTTCTTTAGGTTGCTGCAAAACTATGAATTGTTAGAAGGGCGCCTCCACGAGGTGAAAGAGAGTCGAGAAGCGCTGGAAGAAGAACTGAAGCAAGAGGTCGATGCTAGCAGGGAGTGTGACTGACCCATGATCAGCCTCAAACTAAATTACTTTACATTCAAATTTGTGTTTCTTTAGGTTGCTGCAAAACTATGAATTGTTAGAAGGTCGCCTCCACGAGGTGAAAGAGAGTCGGGAGGCCCTGGAAGAAGAACTGAAGCAAGAGGTCGATGCTAGCAGGGAGTGCGATCGAACCATGAACAGCCTCAAACCAAATATCTTAGACCTGAGGAACCTCCGGGATCACTTTGTTGTGTAAGTTCTTCCCACTTAATTTTTCTTTGTTTCAAAGAATTTCAATCTCCCCCAAATGTTTTTATGTCTCCACAATATCTTAGACCTGAGGAACCTCAGAGATCACTTTGTTGTGTAAGTTCTTACCACTTAAATTTCTTTGTTTCAAAGAATTTCTCCCCCAAATGTTTTTTTTATTTCTCCACAACGAAGTCCACAACGAAGTGGACTGAGGTGTTGTGTTTTAAGGTTGTTCGTCTCTCTGTCCATCCTGCATGGCCACCCAGAGCTGCCAAGTCTTCCTTAATTTCGCAGAAGAATTTCTGAGAATAGACCAAGATTACTGCATAAGATCTTCCTGATTATCAACAAATGTATTGTCATTAGGTTGTATGCATTTTTATAGATATCTTCCGGATTTCTGATGAAATTGTCCTAAATCTTCCTGATTATTTAATTTCAATGTTGGTTGCTCTGGCCACCAGTCACAAGTTTCAGGTAGCCTAATGGATCTTCTGGTGATCCAAATATTGCATCAACTAAAAATCAACATCATCATACTGATCATTAGATTTGGATTTCTAGTAGACAGTCAGGCCATCTATTTGATGATGTCAGGTGGCCCGACGGCATTCTCTAGTGGCCATTCCAATGCTAGAAATGAACTTGTTGGCCTTGTGGCCCAGTTGGGCAAGTAAAAGCACGATTTTTCTAATTATAGTGGCCCAAAACCTGATTCTGGTATCCCGAATCAAAGAAAACCAATGTATAAACCATCATGTTATATTTGGTTGCCCATTTGGGCCAATGGATTCGGCATCAATTCATTTTGTGGCTCAAAGTTAATGTGCTAATTTCGAACACTGTCATTGTTACCCAAGCCACTTTTAAAGTCATACTATTTTCTCACCGTCCTATTCCACAGTTGGCTCGCAAGGAAGGCAATGTGAGAAGAGAAGATCCACACAGTGTTGTCAAAAGTTCAATACAAAATTATATCCATTTCAGGTGCTCTAGCCTGTTGTGATATGCAAGTACAGTCAAACCTGTGTATAGTGACCATGAGTCACGAATAGTGGCCACTGTAGACAGGTGACCACTATATAGACGGGTTCCATAACAGTGTTTTACACTGCAGGGGATTACTTTTTATGGCCACTACAGGCAGGTTGGCTGCTATAGACAGGTGGCCACTAAGACAGGTTTGACTGTAACTGCACATTTCTGTATTCTTGTAGCTAACTAATGTTCTCACTTTTGCTTCCACAGTTGGCTTGCAGGAAAGGGAATGTGAGATGATCCACAGTATTGTCAAAAGTCCAATACAAAATTATAATATCCATTTCAGGTGCTCTAGCGTGTTGTGATATACATGTACAAGTACAACTGCACATTTCTGTATTCTTGTAGCTAACTCATGTTCTCACTTTTGCTTCCACAGTTGGCTCGCAAGGAAGGGGGTGAAACAAGAGAAGATCCACAGTGTACTGAGTATGGAGACAGATGATGGGTAAGCTATGTTCAACATTTTTTAATTTCATTTCGATTCAATTCAACTCGAGATATTTTATTAAACTATTTGTAGCCAAAAGGCTAAACTACAAGTGAATTTACAAGGTAAAACACATTAAAAATTACATACATTGACCAAAAATATGCATAATATAATTATACCAATACAAAATATATAATAAAAATGCAAGTGACTGTTATGCAATGGTGGCAGAATTTAAATATTGCCTATCAAAATATGAGGAATAACAACTATAGCGAAACCCGGCACTTGTCGGTAAAAATCAAAATGTTGATTTTCCCACCATTAGAAAGGCCTCATCACAAGCTTTCATTTGATGCTTTGTTCTAACTAATTGGTCAATTATTGGCGAAGATATGATTGTTTCAATTTTACAATCATAGGTCTTTAACACACATTGTGTGAACTTAAAATGCCCATTTCTTCAAAACATGAGTTACCGACAAGTGCAGGGTTTTGCTATAGCCGGTCACATATACCATGTAATAATAGTGGTGTCTAATATCACACACATGTCTGTCATGATGTTGCTGAAAGAAATGCTGTCGATGGCAAAGTTTTATAACACGGCTCTGGTAAATTCAGTAACGTGATTGGTTAAATCCTGTCACGTGACTATTCATTAAATTTCAACAAACATGCACGACCGTGCAAAACAGGGTGCAACCAGGGTGCGTTACTCGTTTTCATTGCACACCTTTTTGCACGGCTATGACGTCACAATGCTTGTTTACATAGTTCTATCGGAGACAAACTTGCGAAAGTGATTTTTAAAAAGATGGAAAAAGCTTCGTTTTGTAAATTATCGGTATTGTAGTAAATCAATCTTAGCAGTTTCGTAAGTTATATGGTATGTGGTTTGATATTGGTAAGTTTTGGAATGGAAATGCATAAAATGCTTTGATAATTCTCATTTTACGGGAATTTTTTTCGGCAATTTCTGGTGGACTGCGTTTGATCTGCTGAGCTTCACATTCAGTGAAGCGAGTGCAGGTAGTCGGATGGTGAATGTTGTAAATACATATTCAGACTGGGATACTAATTGTGGCATGGCAAGTCTGTTTTAAAAAATCCAGCAAAATAAACGATTCCGTGGTTGAGCTCGTGTTATAAAACAAATAATACATGGTCTCAATTATCGTGCATCATGTAAATGCATCGCGCTCTCGGCTCTGTTAGCTGTGCGTTGCGCACTCGGCTACGCCTCGTGTGCAACGCACAGCTAACAGAGACTCGCGTGCGATGCATTTACACAATGCACTCTAGACAGTGTATTATTTATATAGCAATTAATTGTAAGTCCGATCATGTGACTAAATGTGCACATCTGACTGGTTCAAATACGCACATTTTATGACACGCAATAACTTGCAACTTTGCAACCGATTGCAAGTCTTTGTGCAATGGGAGCCTGGTGCTATAACGTCCCGGACATGCTAGCTATTTAAATTCATGGGCAGAGAGCAGCCATGCACATTAAATGTATTGCTGAAGTACATAAATGCTGGGGAACTAATAGGGTTCGAACTCTGGTCTCGCGAGTCAAGCCCCAACCTCAATTGTGCCACTACTATTATTATCATTATTAGTATCACGACAACGATTCCCTGTAGTAACTACCAGATTGTGAGTGAGTCCTTTGACCGGTAATAATATCATTGTAAAGTGCTTTATGATGATGATGATGATCAATCATATTTGGTGTTTAAAATTTAGTTTATTATGATTATTTATTTTCCTTGCAGCATTGTGACAACACAGTATTACAAGAACATCTGCGACCAAAGTAATGATGTCAGTTTAAAGCAATAAGAGATGATGATCATGAATCACATTAGGTGCTATAATAATCTTTTAAATTATTATTATTATTATTATTATTATTACTATTACTTCCTTGCAGCATTGCTACTGTGGTGGACACGACGCAGTATCACAAGGACGATTCTCTGTGGTTACTACCGGACATCCAGCGGAAGCAGGCCGAGGATCTGCTGTACGGCAAGGCTAAAGGAACATTCCTCATTCGCAGGACCAGAGAACAGATCGACTGGGCATGCTCTATTGTGTAAGTAGCAGTCTTCAGTTGAAATAATGTAATAATAATAATAATAATATGAACATTTATATAGTGCAGCTACTATAAATATATACTCTACTGCGCTTAAAGATTATTAAATTATTATTACTCATGGTCATCAGGTACATTTCAAACCCACACAATGATATTGCATACTTTCTCAATGTATATTATCATTTGCTGTCTTTTGTTGTTTGTCATTGCCTTTTGTTCTCTATATATCATAGTCTAAAAATGTATGTGAATCAAGGATATGTTGTCTGCAAGGCTTGTATGAACAGCCCCCATACACAGGACGGGAGAACAGACTGACTGGCTGGCTAACAGTTGACACTACATAAACTCCAGCCTGTCTTAATGGTCATTTTGCCTATGGCAGCCAATCTGCCTATAGTAGCCACCAAAAAGTGACCCCAATCCGCATTGTGATAAATGATATAAAAAATGATATGATTCAGTTATTGATATGAATGATTTCAATTTGTTTTATTTTGTGCAGGGCGAAGGAAGGAGGGGAGGTCTGCCACTGCAAGATCAACTACACATCGTCTGGCTATGGGTTTGCAGAGCCATACAATCTATACGCCTCCCTGCAGGAATTGGTGCTAGCCTACCAACAAATCAACCTGGCGCAGCACAACGAGGAACTGGACACCGTGCTAGAGTACCCTGTGTATGCTCCTCAAGCAGGAAGCACTAGGTAGCCCCCCCCCCCTCCTCCCTCCCCTCCCCCCGCACAGACCCCCTCCCCACCCTCCTGTAGCCGTTCTAGAATGCAAGCACACCACACTAGATCATTCAAACATTGGCAGCTTTTACTACAGCCCTTATTTTGTAAGATTGGTATGGTAGATCATAGGTAGTCAGAAATATAGCGACTCTACATGGGGTTCACTTTTATATCTAACTTTTTACTCTACCCCATTTCCGAGTCGGTAATCTCAAGTGTTCCTACTGCGTTGGTGGGATTCTGCCATGGATCCTGTAGTTAAGGCGGCAGCTTTTGCAACAGCTCTTATTTGTGTATGATTGGTAGATCAAAGATAGCGTTGATTGAATACCCATTGTTCTACTGACAATGGGGAAGCACCTTCTAACACCCCCCCCCCCCCACCCCCTCATCCCGACACCGAGCTGGAATGCAACATCACCTCGCTTGATCCGTTATACCTTGGCAGCTTTTGCAACAGCTCATATTTTTGTATAATACGACGTAAGTAGATCAAATGTTGAATACATTTGAATACCCGAAATAAATCTTTTTGTAATGATTATTTTTATTTGTTACCATTTCTCATTCTCAGCTCTTGCAGGTATGGCACACATTAAACAATGTCCATGATTTTGAAGTTTGAAATGAAATCGGTGACCCGAAAAATGCTATTATATTTGGTCATCTAGTAAGGCTACCAACATTTCGCAATCATGTTTGTTTGTACGTTTTTTTATGCAATTTGTGTTCGGCTTAGTGTAAGAATTTCTATTATTGTTCTGTGCTCTGCAATACCCGTTGAAGTGGTTTTCTGTGTTACTGGTTGAAATTCGGCCGAGGTAGAAGCTCTTTTTATACAAAATAAAGCAGACTCTTCATCAGGGCAAACATGACAATATGTCATATGGACTTTATATGAAATACTTGTTTACTGCAAGCAAAAGGAAGAATATCACTTAAAATGGGAGTCTTTTTGTAAATGATTTGCATTTTCTTGCAAAGTTATACTAAACCGAACACAAAAAGTAACTTCACCCCATAATTTCATAACCGATTATTGTTTCAAGATGTAATCTTACCACAATATTGGCACAGATGTTATGTACATTATGTGTGAAAATCAGAGATATTCATTACTTTATGGCTGAATGAGCACAGATTAAAGACAAAATGGCCCAATTCGAAAGTCACAAGGTTTTGCGCGTGCCTGTACATTGTTGTGAATCCGCACATGTGGCGGAATGCATTGATCATGGTTTATGAAACAATGCTGTTTGATATTCCATTCATTTAGATTTTTTGATGGCACATGGGGTACAATGCATTAATTGCAATTGTAAAACAGTGCATTTTTTAATTTTCCAACTCTCAATAATTTGTAATGATGATAATACTTTTGCGAATTTTGAAATATGACTATTTTTTCTGTAATGTGTGCTCACTCAACCATGGATTAATGGTTACCTCTTATTTTTACACATTGTTGTCCTAACTACCATATGGATATATTGGCAAGACGAAATCTTGAAACGATTCTTGGTTATGAAATTATGGGCAATTGCTTAGGAGTGAAGTTACTTTTTGTGTTCGGTTTAGATTAACCAAGTCTGGATTTAGAATATTACAGTGTTAAGCCAGGCGCAGACAGAGCCGACTCGACCCGATCCGACTGGTTTCAATCAGGCTAGAGTTGGGCCCGGTCGGTCGGATCCGATTTATCGTGTTGAACCGGCCCCAATTGACATCCGACTGTCTCTCGACTGGCAAAATGTGTGTCGCGAGGCACTGAAAACTGAGCCGATCCGAATGAAAACCAGTCGAATCGGGTCGAGTCGGCTCTGTCTGCAGAGGGCTTTACATGCATCGTGTTTTGGTTATGTGGCCTGGGGGGGGGGGGGGGGGTGGAAGTTGGACTTAAAAACTATGGAAAGCTGTTAGTTCTTTGAAAACAAACTGTGAGAGTTATTTCTAAAGGCATAGAATATTGGTTAAAATTATAAATATTTTCTATTATCAAGGAGGTTTCATTTTCTTGGTGTAAAATGTAATGAAAAGTCCAAAATACTTGCATCTTTGCTTTTGAGGATATTTTTATTCTGAGGCTACAAATGGCTTACCATAATTTTAAAGTCGAACTTAGAGTTAAGTTCAACTTTAGGATCTTTGTGAAACACCCCCCTGGTTACTTCCAAGCAAAGGAAGAAAGGGCTTGAATTGGTAGTCTTTAACAAAACAAATGTTGCATTACCTTGAGAAGGTATACTAGACTAACCACGTCTGGGCTAACATAATTATTACCCTTTTACAATTGTATCCTGAAACTTTTGAATTTGTTTAAAAATGAATTGAAGCAGCAGGGCATATCATGGTTCTGTCTTTGTCTAATTGAAACAATTGACTACATTTTGTAAAATGTAATTATGCAATGTCTGATTAAAACAGGTTGGCTTTTTTTTCTTGCTAAAGATGCGAGGTATGATACTATGAATTCCATTGTATGATATAGATTTATATTTGATACAAAATAAGCTATGAACACTATCTATGAGCCTTGTGTACGTTTTATTCAAATCTCCCTCTATTTTTCTTTGAATCCAGTATTAGTATTTTGGGGAGTGAGTTTTAATCTAGTAGGGAACAGGTTAACCCACTGTCTATGGGAACCTGGTGGGTCCTGTATAAACTCTATGGCATCTGCAAAATCTAGTAGGGAACAGGTTAACCCATTGCCTATGGGAACCTGGTGGGTCCTGTATAAACTCTATGGGGTCTGCAAAATCTAGTAGGGAACAGGTTAACCCACTGCCTATGGGAACCTGGTGGGTCCTGTATAAACTCTATGGGGTCTGCAAAATCTAGTAGGGAACAGGTTAACCCATCGCTTACAGGAACCTGGTGAGTCCTATTTGGACTACATGATTGGGGTTTACCAAACCTGGTAGGGAGCAGGTTAACCCATTGCTTTAATACAGGAACCTGGAGAGTCCTGTTTTAACCAGATGTGGCCCGGAAACTTCCCGGACAACCCTCATATCGTTGGTTGAGAAAAAGAAGGGCGAAAACACTTTTTGTATTATGGAGATGATCACGTTGAGCTCTTTTTGTTATTTTTGTAATGTTCCCTATAAAATTAGACATACTTTGTATTATCTGAACATTTTGCATCATGTCGGAGGAGGCTGCGACATATAAGATGGTATGCATGACTCAAGTTAGACAAGCGCCCTTCTCACTCTCACTGACAATATTTGTTAAATACTTCTTTCAAATTGCCTTACATTGTCCTTTATATATTACAAGATCTTCTTATGCTTATACATGTAGATATCACTACTCTTTCTATTTCTTTCACGAAATGGTTATTTATTCTAGGTAGGTCTAATATCAATTCAGAAAGTACAAGTACACTGTACATGATTGTACATGTATGTTTCTATTTTGGGTGGATTAAGTGAGTTCTAGGAAGATGAACTACATGTACTGTAGTTGATTTGTAAACCAAACACATGTACATTACATGTAGGTCCATGATTATTCGTAGAAGGTACGTGCTCATACATGCGTACGTATCGCAAGACATTTGTACAAAATGAACTCCAAATGTAGAGAGATGTTGTGTATGATTATCTTTATGTTGTCACAAGAGTGCTTTGAACAGTATCTTTGTTCAAAAAAATAATAATGCTAAATATTACAGCATATGTTCATACAGAACGAGTCCTTTTCAGACATTGAAATACCTTTATGAGCAGAATGAAATAAGCTCAACTAACAAGTCTCAGAGGGTGATTGAGAAAAAACTACTGTGGAAAACTGCTTATCTACTAACAAATATTGCCTGTGTAATGGAGAGTCAATAGAGGACCTCAGATTTCAGCATGTATCGGTAAATTTAGCCATGCGTCCGTAAATTTACAGGCATGCGTCCGTAAATTTACAGGCATGCGTCGGTAAATTTACAGGCATGCGTCGGTAAATTTATAGGCATGCGACCGTAAATTTAGCCATTTAGCCATTACTGCAAAAAAGTTTGATTTTCACATTTTTTTGCGCCCATTTTACAAAACAAATGCTGCACAGGCATATTTCTTGGATCGGTAAGAATTGGATGCACTCTTTTAACTTTGACCCACTCGCTGCGCTCGTGGGTTTAAACCATTCCAAAGTTAAACTCGTGCATCCAATTCTTACCGATCCACTAAAGCCTGTGCATCATTTGTATAATAACGTCTGATAGCAATCTTCACTAGGTAAACAGTGTTTCTTTTTCTATGAAACTGCATATAATAAAATCTGACAAGTTTATTATATTTAGTGTATGATCGAAATCTCCAATATCAATGTTGGGAAGCTATTGAATATGAAGTTAACGGATCACTTATCAAGAAATAATTCATGTATTGCACAGGGAAGAAGTGAAAACAAATTAAATTGATGCAAGTGTACAGCTGTTAGCTAAACGATGAATGATTTGTACATGTACATGTACATGTACATGTAGGTTTTGGCATTCAAATGTCTTCCAACAACAACGACGTATAAACCTCCTGTACATATTTGGGACTTTGTGGATTTCGTGGATACAAATATTCATTAAAAAACAATTATATACATTACATTTGTTGTTGCCCCAAGAATATAACTTTTTGGTCAATGGTGGTTGCCATGTAGGAAAATGGTGGCCATATTGGAATTTTGTGTGGCCCATGTTTCTTTTAAAAAAACTAAAAAAACGAAAAGAGAAAGGTTTGTGTCCACTGATGTGTTTTCAAGCTTCCTGCCCCATTGAATATGTAACGAATACGACATAGAATCAGTTAGGCGAGAACTGGTGGACTCCGCTTTCTACGTGATCACTTGGAAAACAGTTTTTATTTGTACATCTTGTGATTTCCCTTTCTCTAGGAGTTAAAGTGATTGGTATTTTTCAAGTGATACGGATATCTAATGTATGAAATCCATGGCGGTTGATTATCCAATATCAATTTATATTTATGAGTTTTGGGATACAAGGATTGAAATATGTAGACCTACTTTCCTGCATTTATGTTGATATAGATTATCCCGTTTTCAACGAAAAAGCACTCATTAAGAATGACCATGCTAATATTATTTCCAGTCATACTTTTGTATATAAACATTGTACATCTATTGAAGAGGGATATTATAGGGTCTACTATAGTATTACAACGAATATGAAAGCTGTTTATGATGAACCGTGTTGTTACAAATGAGTTGTTTTATATTATTTCAACACTTTTCGGTGTATCATGAGTATGAGATTATATTATGTTGAGTATATATATATATATTTTTTATTTCTTCCAAATTTTATTTTAGAATGTACTCAGATTAACTTTCTGAGCAATGTCGAAAGAATATAGCTAACATTTTGCTAATAAAATGGATGATGCATTTAATGAAAGAATACGTTGAGTAAGTGTTTTGAGATTTTGTTTGTTGTTCACATGTAAATGCAACGTGTTAGAGGTATACTTAGGTGCAGGTTCTTTCTGATTTGTGTGGTGAGTGTTTTGGTTGATTTTGATTCCATGATCAATAACATTTAGTTAAAGTTAGTTGGCACATAAGGCGGCGCCTATCTCCGTTTCAATAGCCCTAGGCCACACGTCTACTAAATGTAGCGAAAGTTACAGAAGGGGGCCAGTCCTCTGGTAACTCGTGTGATTAACTTTCCCTTCTCCATTCTATAAATGCTGAGTGTCTGGCTAGAAGGCAGAAGGTACCATTTTTAAAGTCTTTGGTACGACCCGGTCTGGGTTCGAACCCGGGACCTCCCGTGCATGAGGCGGACACTCTAACCGCTAAGCCACCATGCTCGGTACAATAACATTTAGTAAGGACATTTAAATGCTGATGATTTTCCTCCAAGTCCTGGCATGCAATAGACCGCTTCTGTAATGTATGCAAATATTATGCGTAGGACGTCAGACTCCCCGTTGGCAAGCTTAACAATAGTAACTATGTCCGGCAAGCTCCGGCAAACCTAGCTTGCCGGACCTAGTTACTATTGTTCAGCTTGCCAACGGAGAGTCTTACGTCATACGCATATTATTTGCATACATTACAGAAGCGGTCTATTTGATACACGTTGGTCCTAGTGAGATCCCATGAGATCAATTCCATAAGGTACACTAGAATGGGAGTGTGGCTTTTGTTATCAATCATGACAAATATATAGGTTGGTTCATGCAAATACAACTCTGATGATACTTCATCTGGGGGGTGTTTCACAAAGATCCAAAGTTGAACTTAATTCTAAGTTGGGACTTAAACTTATGGAAAGCCATTTGTAACCTTGGAATACAATACATGTATATCAAAAGCAAAAATGAAAGTATTGTAGACATTTCATAAATTTTACACCAACAGCATGAAATCTCCTTGATAATAGAAAATATTAATCATTTTTAAGTCCAACTTAGCATTGACTTCAACTTAGGATCTTTGTGAAACACCCCCCCCCCCAGTAATCATGAAGGCAATACCTAGACTGTTTGAAAACTTGACCACGAAGCTTGACCAGGGGGGTGTTTCACACAAATTCTAAGTTGAATTGAACTTTCAAGTTGGAGCTAACAACTGTGGAAAGCTGTTAGCTTCTATGAGCCTTGAAGTTATTAATATACATTTTTGTTGGAAGTCTGAAAAACTTGCGATTATGTTTCCTTTTTCGAGAATCAAATACAACATACATTTGAACGGGTTAGAGACATAATTTTTTAGATAGAACATAATTCTTAAGAGTTTGATTAAATTATAATTGAATAAAGTAAATGAATAAATGTACATCATAATTATACAATTGAAAAAAGACAGTAAACTAAGCCATGAAGGCATAATAAATGTGATAATGGTCATGATGTTGGTCATGGTGATGATGATAATAATGATAGTGGTGGTGGATGTGGTGCAGTGTGTTCATGATGGTGATGATGATGGTGACGATGATGATGATGATGATGATGATGATGATGATAAAGATGATGATGCTGATGATGATGATGATGATGATGATGATGATGATGATGCGACAGAGATGAAAATGATACAAAATTCAAAGTAAAGTTACTATAGGTTTTCCCGTCCATTTTAACAGTTAAAATGTGTACTTCATCTTCGTCCCGAGAAGCTGAGCAGTGGTGGATCTACGGGGGGGGGGGGGGGGGGGGGGGGGGGTTAGGGGGTTTAAACCCCCCCCCCCCCCCCTTGGGCTGCCAAGTGATAATGTGATGTGGAAAACATCACTTACGGGGGTTCAAAATAGCAAAAAAAATCGCCGCTTCGCGGCTCGTGGACGATGCTCTGCATCGTTATTGGGTCAAACCCCCCCCCCTTAGCAAAAAGCTAGATCCGCCCCTGCTGAGAATATGTCATTGCCAACTTCAGTTTCGTCTATTGTCGTCCAATGTCACAAAAAGGCCACACTAGTCATTTGTCATACATTATCGTCCAGTACAATTCAAATTCGTCAGTCTCAGATGTGTTCAGCAACTGTGACCCCGGACTGTGACCGACGAATTTGAATTGTAATCGACGGAAATGCGTGACGAGCAACTATTAAATTGACTCTTTGTGAAATTGGTCGACAATAGACGAAATAGAAGTTGGCAGTGGCACATTCTCGACTCATCGGGCCGATATTGAAGTGCAAATGTATACAATTTAGTGAAAAGGTGTTAAAATGGACGAGAAACCTATATTAAAGCACGTACATGAATTCCCCTCCTTCCTGTCCTGTTCACAACCTTTAATATACTGCATAATTCAGCCTATACATACATGTAGTAGACAGGTGGCTAAAGGGGTATAGGCAGTGGCGTACCTACGTGGGCCCGGGGGGGGGGGGGGGTATGACTGCATTATATATCTGCGTTCGGGCAATACACAAGCCAAATACGCAAAGGTGTGACCGAGGCCCACCCCTTCCACCGTCTCCCCTCGCCTAATACTGAAGATATGGGGAGTACTTTGACTTCAACTCTATACACCGTGTCCCAGAAAAAACGAAACCGGGTTTCATGGCAGAAATTTTATGTTATAATGAATAATTTCCTTGATGATATATATATGTCTGAAAAGCTATGTGTCTCTTCTTTTATTTGATATACAACTTATGGCACATAATTCACGCATGACTGAATTAGAACGATAGAAAGTGGTGTTACCAAAATTCAATTTGCGCGCAGAAATTGCAAGTTTGGGTGATGTTTTGGGGAGAGTTTTAAGAGTAGTAAACGTACTTATTTTGAAAAAGGACAGACACCGCATGAAAATTCATAATTTTATCTTTTATATGACACCTCATGATTAAAAAATAAATTATATATGCCAGAGAACGAATACAATGAAAACATGCTTGATTCCAGCCCAAATGAGTAACTTTTCTGATCTAGCCTGTTTCCTGCTCCCCATGTTTGTGTAAATTCACTCATGCATCAAAGTCCATTGTCAGCTGCTAGTCAGGAAAGCTGAGCGACTTCTTACTCAACTTTCACTCATTCGGGCAGAAATCAGGCATGTTTTCATTGTACTCGTTCTCTGGCATAAATCATTTATTTTTTTAGCATGAGGTGTCATATAAAAGATGAAAATATGAACTTTTATGTGGTGTTTGTCCTTTTTAAAAATAAGTACGTTTACAACTCTTAAAACTCACCCAAACTTCAAATTTATGCGTGCAAATTGAATATTGGTAACACCACTTTCCATTGTTCTAATTCAGTCATGCTTGAAGTATGTGCCATAAGTTGCACATCAAATGAAAGAAGAGACACAGAGCTTTCTAGGCATATATATATCATCAATTAAATCATTCATTATGACAGAACATTTTTGCCATGAAACCCGGTTTCGTTTTTTCTGGGACACGGTGTATAGGTGCGACTCTCAAATGCATTTAAAGATAATGGGAGCCATAGCAGAGGATAGTACACAAAGGCGTAGAAGGCGGGGGCTGGGGTGAGTGGGGGTGGGGGGGGGGGGGGGGGCTGCAGCCCCCATAGAGTTTTAAAAACGGCCATCTTCGGGCAAAACCATGTCATATTTGGGCAAAACCATGTCATATTCGGGCAAAATCATGTTACATTCAGGCAAAGTCATTCTATTTTCGGGCACAACCTTCTCATATTCGGAAAAAATCGTGTAATTTTCGGACTAAGCCTTAAAAAACATATCACTTTCGGGCATCAAAAAGGCTTGTAAAGCTTGTAAGGTGAAATAACTCAGCCCATGAAATGGTACACATTGTAAACAATGCAGAGGGTTGCATGATGATACAAGAATCATATTTATGTTGCTATTAAAGTAGCATTACAACTGCCGCTGCCCGTCATCTATCTGGGAGAATGTTATACATAGTGAATCATATCGGAACCAGTCCTGAACGGGTTAAGTGAATGAAAACCATATCAGAGGATCGGGTATACATGCAGGGGTGAGGGGTACTAATAATCTTATTATAATCATGTTTTTCCCATGTTGCTAAGTTACATCAATCTGTTCTCTGTGTCCTGTCATCTATCTGGGAGGATTTTAAACACAATCAATATTTCAAGAGAATGAAAGCTAAGTTAGAGGAGGGTATACAATACAAGCAAGGTTGAGGGGTTACTAACTATAGGATACAATAATCATCATTGTTTGTATGTTGCTATAAAGTTGCATCACAAGTTTTTATGTGCCTTATCGATTTGGGAAGATTTTAAACACAATTTATATTTCAAGAGAACGAAAGCCATATTAGAGGTTGGTATACAAAGCATAGGATGTGAGGCTACTAATGCTGATATAATTATCATGTTTCTATGTTGGTAAAATGCATCAAACTCTTCTCTGTCCCGTCACCTATCACGGAGGATTTTAAGCACAATTAATATTTCAAGAGAACGAAAGCCATATTAGAGGATGATATACATGGTAAACAATGCAGGGGGTAGAAATGCTGATACAATAATCATGTTTCTATGTTGCTAAGTTGCATCAAACTTTTCTCTGTCCGGCCACCTATCTGGGAGGATTTTAAACACAATTAATATTTCAAGAGAATGAAAGCCATATCAGAGAAGGGTATACGAGGGGTTACTAACAAGGATAAAATCATCATGTTTGTATGTTGCTAAGTTGCATCACAAGTTACTTTGCGTAGTGTTATCGATCTGGGAGGATTTTAAACACAATTTATATTTCAAGAGAACGAAAGCCATATTAGAGGTTGGTATACAAAGCATGGGATGTGAGGCTACTAATGATAATATAATTATCATGTTTCTTTGTTGCCAACTTGCATCAAACTTTTCTCTGTCTGTCACCGATCTGGGAGGATTTAAAAACAATTAATATTTCAAGAGAACGAAAGCCATATTAGAGGATGATATACATGGTAAACAATGCAGGGGGTAGAAATGCTGATACAATAATTATGTTTCTATGTTGCTAAGTTGCATCAAACTTTTCTCTGTCCGGCCACCTATCTGGGAGGATTTTAAACACAATTAATATTTCAAGAGAACGAAAGCTATACATCAGAGGAGGGTATACAATACAAGCAAGGTTGAGGGGTTACTAACTAGGATAACATAATCATGTTTTTATGTTGCTATAAAGTTGCATCACAAGTTACTCTGTGCGTTATCGATCTGGGACGATTTTAAACACAAGTAATATTTCAAGAGAATGGAAGTAATATCAGAGGATGATATACATGGTAAACAATGCAGGGATTAGAAATGATGATACAATGATCATGTTTTTATGTTGCTAAGTTACATCAAACTTTTCTCTGGCCGTCATTTTTCTTGGACGGACATAAGTTTAAACATATCAGAGGTGGATATAGCCTACCATGCAGGGGGTAGAAATGATGATATAATAATCGTGTTTCTATGTTGCCAAGTTGCATCAAACTTTTCTCTGTCAACCACCTATCACGGAGGATTTTAAACACAATTAATATTTCAAGAGAATGAAAGCCATATCAGAGAAGGGTACACAATACAAGCAAGGTTGAGGGGTCAGTGGCGTAGCTACGGGGGGGCACGGGGGGGCATGTGCCCCCCCCCCCCAATCGTTTGGCAAAAAAAAAAAAAAAAAAAAAAATGACGACCCGACATGAAGCCAAATGTGTCTACAATGTATATCATTCATTATTATCACGTTTTATTTAATGTGTGATAATAATCATTATCAACGATAATAACCAAGAACATAACAGTCGTTCCCTAGTACTAGCAATAGCGCACCTATATCAGTTTGAAGAATCCTTCCAATATAGCGCCTTATGCAAATTTTCAGTCCCGTGCGCGAGGATCGACGCTCACCGCATTTCAGAAGACATAGAGCGCGTATTGGCATAACAAACTTCCTAGCATGGTAAATCGTTTATCATACCAAGGGCCCTTTTAGGTTCTTGAATCTGCCTCCCGCTTTTATAGATAATTTTGACGCCTTCATGCAGGCTATAAAGGCGCATAGCTGCACTACGTAGTCCTAAATGTCTAGGTAAAGACAAACTTCTTTTACTAATTTCTTCACTCCAAATGCACCCGTTCCATTAATTCATGATGCATAATCTAGGCATATTGTTGATGATCATGTTTGAAGGAGCACCAGTCATCTTATCCAGAGTCGATATCTGCATCAGTTGAGCATAGGCCTACTGAAACTAATTCAAGGGACCCGAGCATAGCTGTTTTTTTTTCTGAAAAGGACTGTAAATCTTAATTTTTGCCGCGCGCTTCGCGCGCATATTCTGAAATACTGATATATACGAAATTTATTAGACCCTCATCTATCATGTCTATAGCACACTATCATCGGAAAATAAAATAGTTTGAAATAATATATCTTTTAGTAAATTCGGTCCATATGCGCTGAATGCAAATAAAATTGGAATATTATGTCCCCCACATTAGAAAGGGGAGGAGATTGTCCCCCTCCTTTGTCATTAAGTATGTTTGGTTCCATACTTATATACTTTATATTACGTGAAATTTCTGTCTTAGGTGTGCACCAAATCGCACAATTTCAGGCCCCAAAATACGAAAGCTCCCTACTGTGGGAGGGGGACACCCCCTCCCACACGCTCACCCAATCGGTCGCTTCGCTTCCTCGCAATGTCTCCCCTCCACTTTTGCTTAGTTCCATTGGAACTCAATGCCCTCGACTATATCGATGGCTCTATAGTATACATGATCACGTGGATCCATCTCACGGGCTTAATCTTTCCTCGCTATTACCGTTTTAAAATACGTAACGAGTAGATTCACTATTATATACCATTTTAACACCCATGATTAAGACAATGATAAAGACAATAATGACCATACTTCTACAGTGATATTTTAAACATCAATTTCAAAAAAATTCAAAAAAATTGGGAGGGGGTGAACCCCCTCCCACAACCTACACGTAGGTTTGATTATGTGTGTATACTTTATCATGAGGGAAATGATTTCTTTAATTCAGTATTATCAAATTTCCTTCCAAGGTATGCACCAAATTGCATTATTTCAAGTCAAAATTTGCAAAAGCTCCCTACCGTGGGAGGGGGGACACCCCCCTCCCACACCCCCCCCCCCCTCGGGCGCTACGCTCCCTCGCAGCTGTGCCCCCCCCCCAATCACTTGACCCTCGCTACGCCACTGTGAGGGGTTACTAATTAGGATAACATAATCATCTTGTTATGTTGCTAAGTTGCATCACAAGTTACTTTGCATTGCGTTATCGATCTGGGAGGATTTTAAACACAATTTATATTTCAAGAGAACGAAAGCCATATTAGAGGTTGGTATACAAAGCATGGGATGTGAGGGTACTAATGATGATATAATTATCATGTTTCTATGTTGCCAAGTTACATCAAACTTTTCTCTGTCGACCACCTATCACGGAGGATTTTTAAACACAATTAATATTTCAAGAGAACGAAAGCCATATTAGAGGATGATATACATGGTAAACAATGCAGGGGGTAGAAATGCTGATACAATAATCATGTTTCTATGTTGCTAAGTTGCATCAAACTTTTCTCTGTCCGGCCACCTATCTGGGAGGATTTTAAACACAAACAATATTTCAAGAGAAAGAAAGCTAAATCAGAGGTGGATATACAATAAAAGCAAGGTTGAGGGGTTACTAACTGGGATGAAATAATCATGTTTTTATGTTGCTAAGTTGCATCACAAGTAATTACTCTGTGCCTTATCGATCTGGGAAGAGTTTAAACACAAGTACTATTTCAAGAGTCAGAATGAAAGCCACATCAGAGGATGGTACTATACAAAGCATAGGATATGAGGGTTCTAATGATGATATAATTATCATGTTTCCATTTTGCCAAATTGCATCAAATTTTCTCTGTCCCGTCACCTATACGATGGGAGGATTTTAAACACAATTAATATTACAAGATAATGGAAGCCATTTAAGAAGGATGATGCATGGTAAACAATGCAGGGGGTATAAATGATGATACAATAATCATGTTTCCATTTTGCTAAGTTACATCAAACTTTTCTCTGTCGACCACCTATCTTGGATCATTTTAAACACAATTAATATTTCAAAAGAACGAAAGCCATATCAGAGAAGGGTGCACAATGCAGGGGGCGGGGTACTGGTGATGATACGATAATCATATTTTTATGTTGCTACATTGCATCACACTCCGTCATCTACCTGTCATGCCTGTGAACGCTCTATACAAAATTCACATTTCAAAAGAATAAAAGCCACATCGGGGTGAGAAATACAACGCAGGGGGTATTATAATAATGATGATATAATAATCATGTTTCCATGTTGCTATGTTACATCACAATTTTCTCTGTCCTTCACCTACCGGTACCTTCTTCTTCCGGTTAAAGGTAGTTCAGATTCGTCAAATCAGATGCGCGGCGCTATCTTGCGAACGCGTTGCGCACGGTGCGTAATGCGCGTTAGCTCAGTGTCATGCAGTGCGCGCATACTAGTCTAGTTCAAAATGGCGAACCGCTGTGTAGCATCCCCACGCTTGATGACCTTTAAAATACACAGTCCACCATCTGGCACATTTTCGTACTTTGGAAGAATTGTAATGATAATTAATATTTCAAGAAAATGAAACCATATCAGACGAGGGTATACAATGCAGGGGGCGAGGGACGATGGGGTAGAAATGATGATACAATAATTATTTTTTGTTTGTGTTCATGTTGCTAAGTTGCATCAAACTTCTCTTTGTCCCGTCACCTATCTGGGAGGATTTAAACACAATTAACATTTCAAACAAAAATTAAAGCTATATCGGAGTAGAATGATCAATGTAGGGGATACTAATGATGATACAATAAGCATGTTTCCATGTTGCTATATGTTCATCAAACTTGTATCTGTCCTTCGAGTACCTGGGATAGTTTTAAACATAATTAATCGTTTAAGAACAATACAAGTAAATCATATCAGAAAGCAGTGGTGAAGCAACATGGGGGGGGGGGGGGGGGGGGGTGCACGGGGTGAGGCACGTGCTCCCCAATTAATTTGATAAAAGCAACAGCAAACAAAAGGGGGACATTTAACCCAATTGTTCCCGACAATACTCGGGCTATATACACGTCATAGCAAAATCAGTCATTCCTGAACAGGTTAAGAAAAGAAATACCTCTGAGGTTGTGCCTCCAATCATTCGCATGCCCCCTCCCCCCCCCCCCCCCCCCCATCACCAATCAGTCTGACCAGTCCGCTACGCCACTGTCAGAGAGTATGCAGAGGCAGTGCAGGGGCCCGGTGGCCCGGTGCAGGGGGTGCCCCCACCCCCCCCCCCCCCCACCACCACCAATCAGTCCGACCAGTCCGCTACGCCACTGTCAGAGAGTATGCAGATGCAGTGCAGGGGCCCGGTGGCCCGGTGCAGGGGGCGAGTGGGTGATAATGATGATACAATGTTATTTGTATTTATAACTCAAATCTGTTTGTTCCTATTATGAAGCAACCCGGACACACCCTCCCAGGGTGACTTTCCTTTCATGCGCATAACAAAAACACATATCTACAAAGAGTTAACAAACAATCCAAGTGACATTCACATTATTTTGGTGAAGGATAATGAAATGTTTTCGATAACTAAAAGTGCATTCACATCGCGGGATCAATGATCGTATAACCAGGGCCGAACTTTTTGGTCGTGCAATCAAAGTTATTTTTCTCATACTACGTATACCCTAACTACAAAATAAAAACAAAATATTATGCAAAACGTCATGAAAACAACTGGAGAAATAAAAGTTCTCTTTCCGATAAAAATGCGACGTACCCAGGGGGCAAACCAACATTTTTTTAGGATTTCAGCTTTTGCCTGTTGTAAAAGGTTGGCTATCAGAAATGGCTTCTAGGACCTTCTAGGATCACAACCTAGGTGGACAACCTCGCGAACTAGCTGCTGGAAGTCCACAGAATGAGTTTCAAGAAAACCACACCTATATGCACTTAATAGTGTGTTTCAGCCTTAGGGGTCATGAACACCCGGTCGCACATCTTGCAAAATTACACCACAGTGCACGCCTGATTCCAACTTGTTTTTTTTTTCTTGGAGGGTCTTCCTCAGAGTCCTGCGCATCGTTTGATACCAAATTTGAGCCTATTGCAGCTTTGGTTAATACTGTGTCATACGTCGTTACAAAGTGGTGCGTCACACACGGACGTGAAATTTCGTATACAGCGCTTATGTATAAAATACAAATAAATGCTTAAGAGTTAAAAATAGGATTTTTTAATCTTTAGAAAACCTAATTCGCTTTTGAAATACCAATGAAGATCATTATACAGCGACACCAGCTATGTTAATTGATAAATCAATACAAAACATAAGCAATAAAAACAAACAAATACATAAGAATATGAGTTCTCAATGTATTAATTTGTTTAGATGTGTTATATTTGCGATGAAAATTATACAAAATTCATCTAAAACATCATAACCTTTCATTCACAAATTTCAATCAGATACGGGGGAGGTGTGTGTTTGTCTTGGGGGGGGGGGGGGGGGGGGGTTGAAGGGGGTTAACAAGACCAACCATACCTCATCAATGGGCTCCAAAAATAACTATAATCGAGGACTACTCACCCAGTATGGACGAAGTGTAACTGTCTAACTGAAGGCTTACATGACAAGTTCCAAGCATAGTATCTTACTAGTTTTTAAAAGAGGTACATTATGAAGCTTGAAAGGGGGTATTATTGTCTCCAGAAGCAACCAAGTATGCAATATGCTCAAATTTGGTATGCGCAGGACTCTAGGGTAAACCTCAATGAAAAGACGTGCTGGAATCAGCAGGCATTGTGGTGTAATTATGCAAGATGTGTGACTGGGTATGCATGACCCCTAAGGCGGCTGAAACACACTTTTTAGCTGCATAAGGGGTGAACATCTTTAAAACCCATCATGTGGACTTCCAGCAGCTCGTTTGCGAGGGTGTCCACCTAGGTTGTGATCCTAGGAGGTCCTAGAAGCCATTTCTAGTGATCAACCTTTTACAACAGGAAAAGCTGAAAAACCCCTTTTGCCCCCTAAGTACTTTACCAAAACTCAAATATCCCTTTAACAATAAAATCATGGGACAGGTTTCGTTTTAAAATTTCCCTTTCGTTCAAAAGATATTTACGATTGAAGTGTTCAGATGTTAAATTATCCACTGGACCACGAAAACCGTGTACAAAGTGAGTGCAATGAGTTGGGTGAATATCACATTTTTGCTCATTACTCGGCCATATAACGTCCATTTAACTTGAAATTTTCACACATCACCCAGTCGACATATCATATAACAATAATATACATTGTATCAATCACTAATCACTTTTTGCACATGTCAACAAAGTTACTAGATCCCTTTAACATGTATATGTACAATAACTATACAGTCGACTCCTCTGTGAATTATATGCGTCTCACTTTCAATCACGAATCACGTTTATAGCTAATTGGTTATGTATGCCAATTGCTTTGTATGGAAAGGGTCAATTGGGAATTGGCATAAACATGATAAACTCCCTCGTGTAGCTGCTAAAGATTAGGGCATCTAATAATGAATTCGTTCTGCAACTCCAGATCAAAAGGGCATATGCCTTTCCTTCTAACCAACACGAATATTCAATTCACAACTAACAAGAAGTTAAACACGATTTGCATTTTAACAAAATAATGTAATTGATTTTTCTATCAGGGCGTAGATTCAAATGTGATATTGGGTTCTTTTCTAACCATAATTTTTTAATTTGCTTTGTGTCTCGTTTTCAACAAAGCAAGTTGGGCATGGATGCAATTCTTGAATAATTTACACGCCACTTACTTGGTATAATCTGCATGATTATCTCGGTAATGAAATGCTAAAACATGTTGTCAATCATATCCCTAAAGTCGAAAGTAATTTCGTTAATGGAAATCTGTTGCAGCTCAATCGAAAACTAGGTGTATTTGCATTTCATTTTCGAAAGAGATGAAATTACACGTTCGAATCGTTTCTCTAAAACGTTAAAAACACGTTACACGTACAAGGTCTCCAAATAGGTCCCCAGTAATTTATTTTTACTGATCGAATTGATTGTGGTGGTTGAAACGATTATACATGTAGAGAAAATTAATAAATTGTTTTAGAGTGATATATTGGTGAATTGTATGGTTGAAATGATTGATTGAAATGATTCTACCTATAGAGAAAATTTGTTCTAGCGAGATACATCGGTGACTTTTATGGTTGATATGATTCTACCTGTAGAGAAAATGAATAAATTACCCAGGGGGCAAACCACAATTTTGTTAGGATTTCAGCTTTTGCCTGTTGTAAAAGGTTGGCCAACAGAAATGACTTCTAGACCTTCTAGGATCACAACCTAGGTGGACAACCTCGCGAACTAGCTACTGGAAGTCCGGATGAGTTTCAAGAAAACCACACCTAATGCACTAAATAGTGTGTTTTAGCCTTAGGGTCATGAATACCCAGTCACACATCTTGCACAATTACACCACAATGCATGGTGATACAAGCTTGTTTTTTTCATGGAGGTCTTCCCTAGAGTCTTGCGCATCGTTTGATACCAAATGTCACACTTCATTACAACGTGATGCGTCACACATGGACGTGAAATTTCGAATACAGCGCTTATGTATGAAATGCAAATAACTCCCTAAGAGTTAATAATAGGCTATATTTTGATCTTTAAAAAGTTAATTCGATTTGAAAAACATATTAAGAGCATTATACAAGGACACCAACTATGTAAATTGATAAATCAATACAAAACAAAAGCAATACAAACAAACAAATACATAAGAATATGAGTTGTCAATGTATTAACTTGTTTAGATTGCGATAAAATGATACAACATCCATCCGAAACATCATAACTTGTCATCATTTGAATCAGATGCGGAGGAGGTGTGTGTGTGCGTGTGTGTGTGTGTGTGTGTGTGTGTGTATTTTCTTTTTTTTGGGGGGGGGGGGGGGGGGGGGGGTCACAAGACCATCAGTGGACTCCAAAAAAATATAATCGAGGCTACTCACCCAGTATGGACGAAGTGTAACTGAAGGCTTACATGACAAGTACATAATATGAAGCTTGGAAGGGGGTACTGTTATTAAGGATTGGCCCCATAAAGTGGATTATAGGACCTTCTAGGAACACAATCTGTGTGCAAAACCTTGCTGGAAGTCCACGTCAAGCGTATACTGAAAAAACCCGTCTACACCAAACCACTCATCTCTGCCGAGTTGAAATATATGCTGCACCTTCATTCATCAGTTTATCCAGCACACATCATATATGTCGTGTCATCGGGGATAAAGAGCTGTAGTCGAGGTCATGGCAGTACTGGAAACCAAACCGTATACAGCAACAGCACATTCCTTCAATTCCAAAGCATGGAACCGCCTTCTTCATGTATATAGGAACAGTTATTCTGGCACCCTTTAACACATCAACATGATATTGCCTTGCCCAGGTTTTCTGTGTAGTTGACACTAGAACTGCTTTTCTATCATTGATGGACTATCCAAATTCTGTACATGATGGAAAGTTTGGCTTGGGAATGTGCGCATTTTTTATCAATGATGGCATAAGAAGCTCGGTTTGAGACAAAGGAGAAAAGCGTCCTCTTTACGAGGCAGTATCTTCAAGAGAGTTGACTCGTTGTTCAAGAACTTTTAAGCTCTCAGTTTTCCCAGATCGGAATCCTTAAACTGGTCTGCTTTGGTGCTGTAAACATCCATTGTGAGTTCTCGTGTCCGAGTGATAGTGACATATGGCGCACATTGCATCAACAACCACTGTTTTTTTACAGTTCGGTTGTCATTGACATTGACTACAACCTCTTTATCCCTGATGACACGATTCTGACCAGATGTAATGGTGTGGGCTGGATGAATGGAGATGCAGCATAGAGGGAGCATTATACACTTAAACTCTGTTTGTAGAGATGAGATGGCTGCATTTAGTGGGTTTTTTGTAGATGCTTTCAAGTTCCGCTTCATGTGGACTTCCAGCAGCTAGACCAACTAGGTTGTGTTTCTAGTATAAGGTCATATGAGTCATGTATGTGGGCCAACCTTTAACATGAGCCAAATATGTTCATGTGTGTTATACCTCCTTTGCAAGCTTCACGATGTATCTCCTTATAGACCTAGAATGAGACTCGCCTCACACGTGTCATGTAAGCCTACATACACACTTCGTCCAAACTGGGTGGATAGACCTCGATTATAATTATTGTTGGAGTCCATTGATGAAAGGCTGGTCTTTTGAACACCCCTTTGAAATGTTTGAGGGCTGGTACTTTGAGGGCTGGTAAGACGGCATCATGTGACAGGGGAGGGATCAGCGTTGCCAATTACATTTGAACAGGGGTGCGATCGCCCAATTGTATGTATACTCAAGCCATGGAGCTGTATTTAGGACATCTATGTAGTTCTTGTGGCTCAAGCCTCACTAATTTGTCATGTCTTGAAGATTTGTTAAAAAAATATTATTTATATTTTGTTTTGAAAAGGAAATGTATCAAAATATAAAGAAAGAAACGTAGGTGGCGACAATAGTCAATATTGACTTATTGCCAAAAAGAACTAAATTACAACAACAACAACAACCCTTCCCTCCTCCCGTGTATCTCATTCAAGGGATAAGCTTAATATGTGATTTTGTGGATATATTTTGTATCATTTGATATAGTAATTTAACCACATCTAAACAAATTATAGCATTAACAACTCATATTCTTATGTATTTCATTGTTTTGTATTGCTTATGTTTTTTATTTTTAATAATTTACATACTTAGTTTCCATTTTATAATGCGAATTACGTTTTTAAAGATCGAAATAAAGCCTATTTTTCATTGTTAAGAATTTAGTTGCCTTTTATACATATGCGCTGTATACGAATTTCACGTCCGTATGTGACGTATCACGTTGTAACGACGTGTGACACAGTAACCAAAGAAGCAATATGCTCTTATTTGGTATCAAACGATGCACATGACTCTAGGGAAGGGGGGAATACCTCCATGAAAAAAACAAGCTGGAATCAGCAGTGCATTGTGGTGTAATTGTGCAAGATGTGTGACTGGGTATTCATGACCCCTAAGGCTAAAACACACTATTTAGTGCATTAGGTGTGGTTTTCTTGAAACTCATCCTGTGGACTTCCAGTAGCTAGTCCGCGAGGTTGTCCACCTAGGTTGTGATCCTGGAGGGTCCTAGAAGCCATTTCTGGTGACCAACCTTTTACAACAGGCAAAAGCTGGTAAACCCCTTTTGCCCCCTGGGTAACGTCTGAAAACTAATTAAGCTACAGCCACACCGTATACAATGCAATACAATATAAGTTCTTCTATAGCGCTAAATACATACATGTTTCTTAGCGCTTTACATACGTAACTACAAAATTAACAAAAATATAAAACAAATGAAATACATGATAATCAATACATAACATACAATTAAATGCATAACAAGAAAATGAACATGCAAATACGCATAATACATTACTGTATAATTAATATTTGGTTTACTTATTGAACAGGTGGGTTTTGAGTATTTTTTTGATCGTTTTGTTGATCGTATGGCCAGGTGCGAACTAATTGGTTGTTCAATCGAATTTGTTTTGTCTCAAACGGTACCAAACTACAACATTACAAAACAAGAACACTACCAAAGCAGTTAAAATACATTACAAATATTGGGACAGGAGAACGAATAGTGTTTTAGTTCCTATATTAGAGAAAGGCTTTCCATTCATTTTTGGGCAAGATAATGACATTTTCAGCCAAAATCACATCATTTTTTTGATAATTTGAGTCAATTTGCGGTAATGCAGAACCTCTTTAGCTTTCTTGTTGGGTGACATAATTATGTTGGAAACAATTCTGGCAAAAGACCCCCCCCCCCCCTCGCCTCCCCCACCCACCCTCGATGATATGTGCCCGTTCGCAATACATACTGGGCCGTATTCATGGTACCGTTCTATTTTTAGGTAGCACATGTATTATTACATTATATCATTTTGTTTAAAACTTAGCCACGTGATCCAATACACGTACCAGGCTAGCAGGGGTTCGCGAGTTAATAATTATACCCTTTTTCGCCTAGAGGCTATAGAGCAAATGTGCTTAGCGTTGGTCCGCCAAACAGAGAGATGACAATTTCATCACTTTATGCATTCTATTGTTCTTGGGAGCACTCACTGGCACCCTGCTGGTAAAATGAATACAAAATGACAATACCAGTTTTATTTTTGGCGCAGGTTCACCCTCCTCGTGGATAATAACCTTGTCCGCACTTTCATAGCTATATAGGGCACCAGAATAAGGGGTAATAATGATGACGACGACGACGACGACGACAACGATTGCAAAAAATACCAACGACAAAAATGACTGTACTGACAGACCACTACTACTACTACTACTACTACTACTACTACTACTACTACTACTACTACTACTACTACTACTACTACTACTACTACTACTACTACTACTACTACTACTACTACTACTACTACTACTACTACTACTACTACTACTATTACTACTACTACTACTACTACTACTACGACAACTACTACTACGACAACTACTACTACTACTACTACTACTACTACTACTACTACTACTACTACTACTACTACTACTACTACTACTACTAGTACTACTACTACTACTACTACTACTACTACTACACTACTACTACTACTACTACTACTACTACTACTACTACTACTACTACTACTACTACTACTACTACTACTACTACTACTACTTCTACTACTACTACTACTACTAATACTGCTACTACTACTACTACTACTACTACTACTACTACTACTACTACTACTACTACTACTACTACTACTACTACTAGTACTACTACTACTACTACTACTACTACTACTACTACTACTACTACTACTACTACTACTACTACTACTACTACTACTACACTACTACTACTACTACTACTACTACTACTACTTCTACTACTACTACTACTACTAATACTACTACTACTACTACTACTACTACTACTACTACTACTACTACTACTACTACTACTACTACTACTACTACTACTACTACTACTACTACTACTACTACTACTTATGATAATACACATTACCATTCAATTAAATGTTATGGCGAGCCCTAATTTGAGACTGCCAAATGAGAAAGAATAGTTTAATATTGAAACACTTATGGCACGCCCGAATCCCTTTGTTATCTTACACAATATGGTATTTGTAAAATATTTAGTTTGTTAGCATTAGGCTACAGTTACAACGCTTCCTTTTGAATCCTCATCCTGAGTGTGTTTTAATTCAACAAAACCAAAATCATTACCACGAACCCCCTCGTATATTACATTCTGATAAATAAGAGAAGAATGGCAATATATATTATGTACAAGAGGCACATATAATAATACTTGATTTCATATAAGAATTATAAGTGCATTCATTTGTTTGCTTAGTAAAAACGAAACTTCCTTTGTACACCCCTTAGCAGGGTCATGAACAAAGTACAATTGTTCGTGTAAACAGCCACGTACCCTCAAAGCGTTTAATGGATTGCGTGTGGTAAACACAGCCATAACCATAATTCAAATTCTCATTATTATTGCTTCTTCAGTTTATTAAACAGCGGATGGCACAGTTATTTTCATTCAAATAAAACGAGTTTACTTAGAAACCAAGTGCATTGTAAACGCTCACTTACATACTAAACAAACTTTTGGTTAGGAAAAACCCCTCAATAAATTTATCATTAATGGTTCAAATATTTGATTCATACTATGTGCACAGGACATAAATTATTATTCTCAAATTATTAAATTTGACTACCAAGGTCATTAAGTTGCAATTATTTAATATGCAACTTCGCTTTAGTATTGTTCCTTACTAGGTCTTATCATAAATAGTCGAGGGAGCGGTAATACTCCCAATGCCCTTATTACCGCGAAACATGTAGAGCAAAGCATGCTTATTTTTTGTATAACTCATTCATAATATATTTTCCTTATATCCATATAAATATGAACCACATTTATTGTTAGAATCATTCATTAATTTATTCCTTTTAAAGTCGTCTATCCTCTCTGTTCAATAGGCTCATTTTGGCTAACACGGTCATTAAGTTGCTAGTTGTATTTTTACTTTCTCCTGTGAGGAACTCCATTTTTACAGTATATTTTTGTAGTAACGAACCCTACATCAGCTAGCTGATGTTTGATTGTGTTTATTTGCCTATCTGATTTTGCCCTTTGTGTTTGTTTGTATGTGAGTGTTTGATGAAAATGCCTGTTAGAGAAAATTATGTTAATTTTATGTCATCGTTAGAAAATTTGTCTGCTGTATCTGATATTTTATCTCCACCAAATAATAATCTTGTTTCATGTAAATCCCATACCCCGGAAGAATTTCATGATTTTAAAGAAGAGTTACGCTCCTCTGGAAATATACAACATTCCAGCTTTTCTACCATTCATTTTAATTGTAGGAGTTTAAGAGCAAATTATGATAATTTAATGACTGTTCTTCTGAGCCTTGATATGCAATTTTGTACTATTGGTATAACAGAAACGTGGTTAAATTATGCAAATCCTTTATATAATATTGATAATTACACTTTTTTTGCACATGGAAGAGAAAATCAAAGAGGTGGTGGAGTTGGTATGTATTTACGAAATGATTTAAATTGTACTGTTAGAAGCGATTTGGACATAAATACAGCATTTATTGAATCTCTATTTGTAGAAATTACTAATCTTAATAAAAATGTGATTGTTGGTGTTGTTTATCGACCTCCAAATCAATCATTGCCATTATTTTTTGATAAAATTGGTGAAATTTTAAATCTTGTAAATAATGAAAATAAATATTTATATATTTTAGGTGATTTTAATCTTAATTTATTAAGTGTCTTCTTGCCAAAATGTGAATAATTTTTTTAGATATTTGTATGTTGAATTCATTATACTAACCCTCGAAATTAACTTTTTTTGTTGGTGGCCCGGTCGGGCCAGTAGAATTAGTATTTTTCCAAATTTGGTGGCCCGAAACCAAAATCTACTGGCCCGAAAAAAAATAAGGAAAAACAAAAGTAAAATTAATACAATAACCATATTGATAGTTTCAGGCCTACTAGGCAATACTTTTTTTCATTCCCCTTTGTTTCATTGTAAGATGAATTAAATAAACATGAATTAGGATGAATGTGTGTGTTTCATGTCTTTTTATTCATTGTCTTGAACATCAACAAATCACAGCGCTACACACGAGTGACAATTACACTTCAACTTTGGAATGCTTAAATACCACTAGTCTAGCACTCATCAACATACATTTTCTCACGTAAAAAATGAGTGGTTAGTACAAAAATTGCACATTTATTGGGTAGTTGTATGAATATTCATGAGTAGCATATCATATTTATGATGCTCATTAGATATGCAAAATATGCAAATAACTGAAATTACTTTTTAATATGAAATTTTTGTTTACAACAACTGGTTAGAAAATGAGTATGGCTGCTCAAGAATGTATGAGTATTCATCAGCAGCAGTATTACTATTACTTGCTCAATTTACTTGAAACTTTTTAACTAACTAATATTTTGTATGTGAGAAAAGGGTATAACTTGCTGAATGCTACATTTAAAAGCAAGCTCTTGTCATGCCATATACAAAACTAAACATGACTACTGGGTATCTGCTGGCCCAGTCGGGCCACCAAATATTTTTTTTACTGGCCCGGCGGCAATTTGTAGTGGCCCCGGGCCATCGGGCCTATGCTAATTTCGAGGGTTGATACCTCTTATTCATATACCAACACGTGTAACAGGTACCTCTGCATCTTTGTTAGATAATGTATTTACAAATGTTCTTAATGAAACATATTCGGGTGTTTTAGTAACAGATGTCAGTGATCATTTTCCTGTGTATGCTATATCTGAATTATATGTTCAAAGTGTACCTAAGACTAAATCTTTTAGTAAACGTGAAATAAATCAGGAAAATATTGGATGTTTTGTACATGAAATTCAAAATAGTTCAGATGCAAACAAAGCATATGATTATTTTTTTGTATAAGTTCCTCACAATATACGATGAATGTTTCCCTATTAAAGTTATTCATGTTAATAGTAAGTACAATAATAATCCATGGTTTAATAATAATCTTCGTAAAATGAGTAAGAAAAAACATTTATTGTATAAGAAATATTTGAAAAATAAAACAGATTATAGATGGGATAAATATAAAAAATGTAGAAACAAGGTTAATGAACAAATTAAACGAGAAAGAAATAAGTATTTTATAATGAAATTTGAATCGGCTATGGGAAATATAAAATCAATGTGGAAACTTATTAATAATATATTGGGGTCAGGATCTAAATGTAAAGTGTTGCCAAATTCAATGACGTGCAATAATGAAACTATCATAGGGAAAGATGCAATCACAAATACGTTTAATAAGTATTTTATTGAAGTGGGTCCTAAATTAGCCTCTTCGTGCAATAATACTGGAAATTTTATGCAATATATTGAAAGAAATGATAGTACTGCTTTTTTTAAACCTTGTACTTTAAAAGAAATTATTAATATAACATGCAATTTTAAAAATGGCAAAAGTCCAGGTTTTGATGGTGTTGATATTGCCCTTATAAAAAAAGTTATTCATATTATGTGTGTTCCATTATGTGCAATAATAAATTTATCCATAGAGACAGGCATAGTTCCGGATAAAATTAAGATTGCTAAAGTTATTCCTGTGTATAAAAAAGGTGTTAAAGAAAATATGTCAAATTATCGACCCATATCTGTGTTGCCTGCTTTCTCAAAAATATTTGAAAAAGTTATACATGTGAGATTATATGGATTTTTAGAAAATTGTAATATTATCACAAATAATCAATATGGATTTAGACCAGGGCATTCCACATCCTCAGCTTTAATTGAATTTATGAACAAAGTTTTGACAGCATTAGAAAATAAAGAAACTATGATTGGACTCTTTTTAGATCTGAGTAAAGCGTTCGATTCCTTGGATCATAAAATATTACTCTCTAAATTACACAGTTATGGAATAAGAGGAGTCACATGGAAATGGTTTTATAATTATTTATATGATCGACAACAGTACGTGGAATTAGACAATATTAAATCTGAGTTTATGACTGTTAGATGTGGAGTGCCTCAGGGCTCAATACTTGGTCCCTTATTATTTATTGTTTATATTAATGATATGTGCAATATTTCAGATGTTTTAAATTGTATTCTTTTTGCAGATGATACCAGTGTTTTTATGTCACATAAGGACGTGCAATATTTACAATATCACTTTAATGATGAAATTGATAAACTTATAGATTGGTTATCAAATAATAAATTAGTCTTGAATTTGAATAAGACAAACTTTATGTTTTTTACAAATATGCAGGTAGACAAAAATAATATTGCTGTTAAAATTAAAGACACTGAAATAAAACGAGTAAATAGCCTAAAGTTTTTAGGAATAATAATAGATGATAAACTTACATGGAATGAGCACATTGGTGTTATCTGCAATACACTGTCAAAAAATATTGGAATTATGAATAATTTAAGATTTTTACCTAAAGAAGTTTTATTAATGTTGTACAATACACTAGTATCTCCTTATTTGAATTATTGCATCATGATATGGGCGAATTCTAGTAACCAAAATATGAATAGATTATTCATATTCGAATTATTTCCCACAGTTCGTATTTGGCTCACACTGCACCATTATTCTCTTGCCTCAATATTTTAAATAGTTATAAATTATATGAATTCCAGTGTGCAATATTTATGTTTATGTGTCATAAAAATGTACTTCCTGGGTCTCTTTTGATGTATTTTGATGTAAATTCAACTGTTCATAATTATGGAACTCGCAGTGCAAATAAGTATCGTCTACCTCTTATAAGGACTACAGCTTTTCAAAAATCTATATTTGTTAATGGTCCAAAAATATGGAATGAAATACCAAATGATATTAAGTCTAGTTTATCTTTGAATGTTTTTAAGAAAAAGTATAAACAACTTTTACTTGGAAATTCAACTGTGCAATAATTATACTGTTTACAGGCATATGTGTATAGTGTGTGTGTGTGTGTGTGTTGTGAATTTGAGTATGACAGGGCAATTATCGTGTTATCATTTTTTATGTATTTACTGAGGTGATAGTTTTCTGGAGGATGCAGCTTTTATATAAGGCTCTGCCTTTCTGCTGCATCTCTTTGCATTTTCATGTTTATTGTTTGTATAGTATTCCTATTTATTGTTTGTATTTTATATGTATGTTTTTATGGAAATGCTGAATAAATTGAAATGAAATGAAATTTAGTTGCAATTATTTGATATGCATCTTTGCTTTAGTATTGTTCCCTACCATTTTACACGGTCTGAGTCTTATTATAAATGGTCGATGGAGCGGTAATACTAATGTCCAATGCCTTCATTACCGCGAAACAAGTATACATTGCATGTTTTTTCATATAACTCATACATATTATATTCCCGTATACACAGATAAATATGAGACACATTAGTGATATAATCATTTCATGAATTTATTCTTGATTTAATGTGGATAATTAAGATAATTTAGCTATATTTGGACGTTGATAGATAATTTTTAAACCATCTTCGTATACGTTAATTGTTAGTTATGTTCCGTAATGCTGCATCTTCTGGAGCCAGTGTGTGAGGGTTCACATGCCCTAGGGCAACAGTGATGTACTTTACTTTTGTGTACCCTGGCCCACATACAGTACTGCTCCTCACTATTTTCGTTTGTCTATTTTCTTCAGTTGAGTAACTTGTATCTTTGTATTATGTGCATTATGTTAATAGTTGTGTTGTATTTGACATTGTATTATATGCTATTTGGTCGAATAAATAATAATAATAATTATAACAAATAAAACACGTATATGGATAGGCGCCGAAAACGGGGAAAGGGGAGGTGACTACCCCCTTACCCCACCCCACCCCACCCCACCCCACCCCACCCCACCCCACCCCACCCCACCCCACCCCACCACCCCCCACCCAACGTGTCCATCGGGAGGGGGGTGGGGACCTCCTAATATGTAAGCATGACGTGACAACATTTGGTATGAACAATGTATTAATCGGCCAAATATCCCTCGTGCTTCAAATTATACTCGTCTAGGTTCTAAATCATTTCTTCGATCCCCTCAAAAGACTAATCAAAACAATACAAAACGAAACAAAACAGACAGACAAACATACAGACATACATACAGACAGACATACAGACAGACATACAGACAGACATACAGGCAGACATACAGACAGACATACAGACATACATACAGACATACATACATACAGACATACAGACAGACATGCAGACACACAGACAGACAGACACACATACAGACAGACATACAGACAGACATACAGACAGACATACAGACATACAGACAGACATACAGACATACATACATACATACAGACAGACAGACAGACATACAGACAGACAGACAGACAGACAGACATACAGACAGACCAGACAGACATACAGACAGACAGACAGACAGACATACAGACAGACAGACTGACAAAAGCATCATGTGACTGCCTTACTGTCAAATGAATCATATCGATCAATGATAAGCCGGATACACGTCGATTTGGCTTTCTCTGAAAATATTTCACGTGTTCTGTGACTGTGATATAGTAAAAACATAAATGTCGATGTATCTTCTTTTTTGAGAAAAAAAGGGTATTAAAGCCAAATGACAGTAATGGGAAAATTACAGAAATCCACTCTGTTGGCCTAACCAATAATTGATCAACATAGTTGAAATACTGTATAAAAAAAGGGTTTATGTGCTAAATTATGAACCATTTATATAACCATATTATAACCATTTATAAAATGCGGACAAATAAGGGGAATTCCATCTGCCGCCGATTTGAACGGCGCACAGCCTGTTTGGCCCACCGTAACGTAGCCGGCCACGATCCTTGCATAGCCGATTGGCTAGCCGTTCTGCCACGCGCGGCGGGGTTTGCGTGTGCTTTGCATAATTATGTAATGTGCGGGCGAACATTTCAAAATACAACCGTCGGCGATATCGATCAATGCATTGATCGTTTTTTAATTTTGAAAATATATCAATAAATACACGGTTTCCTGGCCAAATTTGTTTCCCAATACTGTCATTTAGATTTGATTTGTAACAAATATTGATTTTGTTCTAATCTTGTTGTATGTATGTTGATTTCAAAATAACATTCCAAATTTTAACATTAACCCTGAAAACCCCGGGTGCCATAATGGTCCATTGCCGCGATCGCCCGGCCGCTTTTGCCCTCTTATTTCTTCTAATCTTGCCTATCATTTCAAACCTAATTTGCGAAAATCGGCCCGCTCATTACGAAGTCACGTGACCGTTTGTCTTTACATATCAGCCCGAAAATTGCTCATTTCGTGAGTTATGTGCAAAACATAATGGAAAAGAGGGAAAACATTGCTTATATTTTGGTCTTGTTTTCATTTCAGATGTTTGTTTTGGGGCTCAGAGTAGTTGATAAAAAGAATAGAAAGCAAAATGAATAAGCAGGCCCTTCCTAATTTGTATTGTATTATTATTCCGACTGGTCTAAAGAATTATGTGGTCGAAATCATTGTTCAATTAACAAAAATGTATAATTTACGAGAACAAACAAAGTGAATTGTATGACCATATTTTCATTAAATTGACCATAAATATGTGAATGAGCTGATTTAACAAAACTAAAATAACCAATGCATTATTTACACTCTACTCGACACGCATGGTCATTTCCGCGTCGACATGGAGGTTTATGGCTGAGATCTTGGGGGGGGGGGGGGGGGGGTGGATAATGATCCCCCTTCCCCATCTCTGGAAAGACATCAACAACTCCGGATCTGCTAGGGTTAAACGGCAAATAACGGGGGGGGGGGGGGGGGGGGGTAATGATACCCTCCCCCGTGTCTGGAAAGACATCACAAAGCCCGGATCTGCTAGGGTTAAACGGCAAATAACGGGGGGGGGGGGGGGGGGGGTAATGATCCCCTCCCCCGTGTCTGGAAAGACATCACAAAGCCCGGATCTGCTAGGGTTAAACGGCTAATACAAATTGCAAACATGCATTGCATTTACATAAATGGATGCATTTTCACCTGAACAATTGTTTTGTTTGCTTCATTAAGAAATATCAGTCATGTTCGCTGCTTTGTCTTATGTACATACCACACATTTTTACGGATTCGTTGAATTTTTGGTTGGATTCTTATCAATAAAAGTTGAAAGACAAAGACAAATACTGTACATAGGTCTTCCGTATGTATTTCCCTTATTCATAAGAGTCATCTTTGGCAATAACCCGTCAATTAATTTCGACAAAATATCAATTAGAGGTATTCAACTTGATTTGGTTGGTGTTGTTTGTGATATGTACAAATATCAAATTATTGTCAAAGGGTACCACACATACAAGCATTTCAATTGCAACGATGGTTCCAATCCAAACAATGAAACAATGTCCTCTTGATAACAATTAAGGTACAGTCAAACCTATGGATAGTGACCACCCAAGGGAAGCAATACAATTGGTCAAATAAGACAGTTGACCTATATCGACAGGCTCCATACATTATTGTTTTCTGTAGGGTCAAAAAATAGGGTCAATAAAATAGGGTCAAACAAGAAAACAATGTCCTCCATCAATTTTCATTTCTCTGCAGGGGATCACATTTCGTGGCCACTATATAGACAGGTTGGCTGCTATAGACAGGCGACTTTAATTGGTCATGCATTTTACTGTACATTATTTGATTGAATTTGATTTGATTTGATTTGATTTGAATTTATTTCCATATTTCACAAATAATTTGTTAACAAGTAAATATACAAACAAACAATATATTCATGAAGTAAATACAATATAAACAAAATTCACAGAAGACTAATATACAATAAACATAAATATTACATAATCAACAATTTGTTTGTAATTAACATAACGTGAAAATAAAACAAAAAGAAGCAAAGCTTGTAAAAAGATTTGGTTCCAGGGGTAATTGTGTCTTATGACTTATAAATATTGAAAAAGAAAACATTTAAGAAACATTTATACATGCATGCTGTATACATACGCAATCACAATTGTTGGCACCTCCTGACGACAGGTCAGCACAGCACCCCATCCGAGTATAGAGCTGTATATACATGTATCTGATTCAAGGATTACTGTCTTCATCAAGCATCAAGCAAAATACTAAGACAGGATCGACTGTATTGATAATAAAGTATTTTGTTATAATCGTTCACAATTATTTTAAAGGGGGTAGTACAGTTTTGGTAAGGCTGAACTTTAGTAACCAAACCTGGACAGTAACATTATAAACTAATAGTTATTACTCCACCATGCTCGAAAGGTATACAAATTACAAACGACTAAGTAAAAAGCCTGTTATCATTCAAAAAGAGCCATTAAAACACAAGACGGCGCTTTCTAAAAAGGCATTGGTTTCAACCATTTTTCATACAAAATAATGCATTTGATGTTCTATTGAAATAATGACTAAGTAGATAGATCATCAACAACTATTTAAAAAAACGCTTTTGAAATTTTTTGAAAAAGTGTAAGCATTTTGTTAATTTTTTGAAAAAATCAACTTATTATTTGGGCCCCAAATAATTATAAGATCAAATATATTTATTGATATTTCAGCCGTTTCTGGACCGATTTTGACCAAATAAAGTTTATTCTGCCATTAAAATTGCATGTTCTCTCAAATTCGACACTCAGTTTTTCATTATCTCACAAAAAAATTGTGATGTGCAGCGCCCTCTCTACCAAAACTAAACTACCCCTTTAAGTAATGTAACAACATAAGAGTGCAGACAATTTCAATGTCTATCAAAAGCGAACAAACGATAAAAACATGAGGGGGGACCTATTTGAAACAAATTAATAAATACATAAGATGTGGCCCCCAAAATTCCCGTGACAAATCCATGACATAGGCCTACTTATTGAGTTTTTAAATGTCAAACTATAAGTAGAGTTGCATTTACCGTAGGTATTGTACTTGTGTGTAAAGGAAACCACCAAAGTAACGGAATAATGGAGAGGTCATCGAGAAAACCTACAAACGGGATAAATAGGTTGATTCCATATTTGACCATGAACTTTTCTCCTGTATACAGTATTCAAATGCATTGTGACGTAACGAATTATTAAAGCCAAATAACAGTATTGGAAAAGTTACCAAAAACATCTATATTAGCCAAAAGAATTGACCAATATTGCTGAATAAGTATACAAAGGGCTTGTGTGGTAACATCTGGAACCATAGGATCGTTAAATGCAGAAATATTGTAGAAATCCAAGGCCGCCCGTGATATTTTGCCAAAACCACCGCCCGTTCGCACCTGTCCGCGCCGCTAGCGCTGGGGCTGGAGATATCGACAAGCCCACATACCGTGTCCCACCATAGTATTTTGCACGTATCGTAATACACGGTTCCGCACGCGGTTAAATTGAACTTTGTTAACGATCGTTTTATTTTGGAACCAATAAATGCTCAATTAGTAAATTCAAAGCATTTTTGTTGCTCCTAATCTTTACATTAACATCTAAGTTATGATTTGTTCTTTCACGTGGTAGGTGAAGAAAGCATAATCTTTCATTTTCCCAGTACTGTTATTTAGCTTTAAGAATCGGGTCGGCGAGCACGGATTTGCCTCGTGGCCAGGTTTGGTATATAGTGCAAGCCAGGATGCGTCATTTGAATGGATTGTGAGTTATGATAATACAAAAAATCGCCGATGAAAAGGCTCTTCAACGAAATTTGTATTTATTGTTGAACACAGACAACAAGCCTCGTTACCAACGACGCGGAAAATGGTAACCATGTTTAGAGTCGAATGGATTTTGAAAAAAAGAGAGGAGATAAATGGGTGAAAAGAAAACTAAAAAAGTGTTCCGTTTGGTGAGAGACCGCAGCGAATGTCATAGACCATGCGACGTGTATTACACGATTATTTTCATTAAGTACATGTAATACGATAACCAACATGTTCGTTTTTCATAATACTAAATTCGGTACTACGTCTATTATGAAATCATTTTACAAAAAAACAAGATCAAGGATTTGGTAACTTTGTCGACATATCAAAAACTGAAGAAGGATTGATGAAATGAGTATTTCTTGTAATCTGACATCCAGTCCACTGAACGATGTGTGAAATCACACGGTAAGTAATGTCATATGACCGAGTAATGAACGTAAATGCAAAGCGATATTCCCTAACGCACTGCAATGACTTTGTACACAGCTACAATTATCCAGTAGATAGTTATACATCTGATCACTTCAAATTTGTAAAAACGAAAGTTGTTCCATGCATCTATTCGTAATACGAATACAATGAGGTATGTGAGAAACTAGAGTTCCAAGTAAATTTTGTAGATGTTAACAATGGTTTACTATATAGATCCTTTTAAATGTTATGTGCCAATAGTTCGAGATTTCCTCTATGAACCAACACTCCAGTTGCGTAGTTATAAAGGGATGGGGGTTTGGGGGGGGGGGGGGGGGGTGGGGAGTGGCACGTGCGCTCCAAGAATAGGAGAAAACAAAACATAATTGTTACATTCGATATCTCGAGGAGTGGGGTAGGGGAGGGGGCTTCTAATTCTTTAGAATAAATGGAAACATATCAGTTTTGTTTAGGGTTAAGGGATCTAGTAAAATTGTCCAAAATTTGTAATATTCATATTCACAATAAAAGCACGGGACAGGTTTTGATTTGTCTAATTTCCATTTCGTTCAAAGATATTTACGATGGAAGTGTTCTGATGTTAAACTGTTTTCGGGAATAGCGCTATATAAATTTCTCTGCCAAAAAACTCCAATTAACGTGAAATGTTCACACTTTACTTTTGTGGACATATCAGATCACACCAATACGCATTTTATTAATCACTCATCACTTTTTGCACTTGTCAACAAAGTTACTAGATCCCTTTAAGGATAACAAAACACCTAAAAAAACGTAATTTGTTGTTGTGCTCAAGAAATTATTTTTTTTTCAACTACAAATTTGATCGACAGGTTGATTATCATTATTATATCTATTATTATTGTTTTTTTTTTTTTTTTTTTTTTTTTTTTTTGGGGGGGGTTTATACCTCAGATTACCCTGGTGACGTCACGAATAATTCTAAAGAATCGGGTCATCAAACACGGATTTGCCCCCACGGCGAAAAAAACCCCCAGGATGCATTATTTGAACGAAACGCATGAAACGCAACGATTGAAAAGTACCGGTACGATCGAGGACCAATACACATGATAAATAGGCTATTCTTTACAAAAAGTTGTTTATTGTTGAACCCAGACCACGAATCTCGTTACTAAGGACGCGAAAATGGTAAACCATGTTTAGGGTCGAATGGACTTCAAAAAGAGAGTAGCGATGGATGAAAAGGAAACTAAAAAAGTTATTCTTCTGGCAGTACCAACGGCGAGACGGTGACTTTGTATGCCATGAACTACATAATGCACGTACTGCACGATGCTACCAACGATCGAACAGTTAGCATTCAAAATACGAAATTAAGCCGGAAATACGGAACTAAGTTTTGCACATTTTCATCATGAAACCAAAATTTGAATATAACAGACGTCAGTTAATTTTAATAGAGATTCCATATAATGGGCTCTGAAAACTATATTGGGAAAAGCCTGTATTATTTGAGATTTTAATTTGACCCTTTTATCTGCCACATGAGAGGTGTGATATCCTGCCCCCCCCCCCCCCCCCCCCCCCCCCAAATGCATTTCTCTATATCATCCCATAAACTCCTACATGTCTATGTTTGTATCAAAATATAACAGCATTTTCTTATTGGGGTCATCAAGAGTATAATGTAGAAAGTAATCACATTAGAATACCATAGTTAGGGGGGGGGGGGGGGGGGGGGTAAACAAAGAACGAGTGATTATAGATTAATAACCGTTTTAGGAAAGTTACCGAAAACAACTATATATATTGGCCAAACTAATTGATCAATATTAAAATCCCAACCTATAAGCATCGTTAAAGGTAAAGCGCAGTTTTGGAAACGCCCCCCTCTCAAAAGGATTATCCAAATTTGGCCAAGAAACCGCCTACTAATTGATATATTTTCAAAATTATAAATTGATCTAGGGCCGGATCGCTCATACGCTACGTGTATTATGACCACGAAGTGTACACGAGGTGTCGCGCTATACGGGCTTATACCTAGCTTGTCGATATCTCCCCCAGCGCTAGAGGCGCTGACAGGTCTGAACGGGCGGTGGATTTATGAATTTCACAGGCGGATATTGGATTTCTTCCGATATTTCTGTATTTAACGATGCTTAGGTTCGGATTTTACCACACAAGCCCTATTTCAATACATATTCAACAATATTGATCAATATAGATGTATTCGGCTACTTTCCCGAAACTGGAATTGGGCTTCAGATGCAGAAATTTATGAAGAAATCCAATGGCGCCCGTGAAATGTATAAATCCACCGCCCGTTCGCACCTCTCCGCGCCGCTAGCGCTGGGCTAGCCCGAAGACCGGATAGCACATGGCGACCACATGGTCTTTTGCACGTAGCGTATGCGCGATTCCGCGTTGGCGATATCTTTTTGTGGCAAATCAGTTGTATAATGTTGCAAATATATCAATTAGTAGACGGTTTCTGGCCAAATTTGTATAATCCCATATTAGTAAAATATATTCTTTCTCATGGTTGGTAATAAGAGCGAACATTTCATTTTTGTTGTGTGGGGCGTTTCCCCTACTGTTATTTACCTTTAAGGCTTATTCTAAATTAGTTACATGTATATTAGATCAATAAACCCATTTAGTGTAATAAAATATTATGATTTTGTCCTTGTTAAAGTTAAACTAAGCCAATAAAAGACCGATATAGACGATATAAACTGCCATATCAACGTTACCTGTCTAATATTTGTAAATGATTATGATATACAAATATATAATATTGCATTGCACATA
>JBAMJV010014377.1:0-27073 GCA_037951105.1 Echinarachnius parma
TTAAAACTGATTTGATAACAAAACCTTGTCCATTTTAGTGTCCTTCCGTTACCGACCTCATTTGTATGCATATTCAATATTGTGCGGAGATAAAAAAAAAATAATAATTATGGGACCTTAAAACTGTATGTTTTGGAAGTATTGTTATCAAAATAGACTGTTCCAACAACACAAGTATTTAAAAATGTCTTTCTTAAAGTTGACAATTTGTGTCTGAGTGTCCTTCCGTTACCATGGATTGACCATGAATAAGAGCCATTGGAGCATGAAATATAGTAAGAAAAAAATAGAAATGTAAATGCTTGTGATGTCCACATGCTATCTATGATACAAACTCATTTTTAGACCACAAAAGAGATGTTTCCTTCTCATAAATGGTCTTTAAATTTCAAAATTAATTTTATTGTACAATTCCAATAGACTCTTCAGAGGTCCTTCCGTTACCGTCCTTCCGTTACCGAACACTGGAGTAATTAATTTCTCATAATTAATATACCAATGTAGATATTTTTCTTAAAAGGTGGTGTTATACTCTGTGAACATAAGGAAATTGACTAGTAGCCAACTTAACAGGATAAACCTCGTAACTTCACGGAGATTGGGTCATAACTAAAAAACTTGAAAATCCATGTCCATTTTGGCGTCCTTCCGTTACCGGCCTCATTAGTGTCCATATCTAATTTACATAATGCGGTCAAAATTTTAGAAATAGTGGAAATCAAAGGTGCCCCAACAAGGATCAAAGACATGCCATTTAGAATAAAAAATCAAAGCAGGATCCTGGAATTATTTGATTGAAGTTCCAAAATTGTGTCTGAATGTCATTCCGTTACCGTGGAATTGCCCTAACCCAGCTAGCCACCTGACGTCGTGCCATCGTTGGGCCGATGTCATTTTCGTTGTAAGGGGACGTTGGGCCAACATGCGACATGCGACGTCACCGAGACGTTAAAATGTCCGCCAGCCCAACATCAGCTCGGCGTCTTTTTTTAATGCTGGCCCAACGTCATTTAGCGATTGCGGCCCAACATCATTTATTGACAATGGCCCAATGTCAGTTCTAACGTAGGCCCAACATCGATTCCTGACGTTGAGAGAACATCAAGTTTTGACGACGGCCCGACGTTAAAATGTCCGCTAGTCTAACATTGTCCCAACATCATTTTGTGATGTCGGGCAAATGTCAATTTCCGACAATGGCCCAACACCGAATCCTGACATAGGACAGATATCAAATTCTGATATGGGCTCGACGTTAAAATGTCCGCCAGCCCAACATCGTCACTACGTCATTTTGTGATATTGGCATAACGTCAATTTCCGACAATGGCCCAACATCAACTCATGACATTGGACCAACATAACATTATGATGTCGGCTCGCGGTTAAAATGTCCGATAGCCCAACATTGTCACGACATCATTCTGTGATGTTGAGCCAATGTCAATTCCCGACAATGGCCCAATATCAAATCATGACGTTGGGCCAACATCAAATTCTGACGTTGGTCCGACATTAAAATGTCCGCCAGCCCGACATTAGCCCAACGTTATTTTTTATTGTTGGCCCAACATCAAATCTTGACGTTGGCCCAACATCAAATCTTGACGTTCGCCCGACGTTTGAATGTCCGCTAACCCAACATTGGCCCAACGTCATTTTCTGATGCTGGACCAACATCAACATTTGACAATGGCCCAATGTAAAATGGCCAACGTAGGACCAACATCAAAAACGTAAAAAGAAATTGGAAAACATGCATAGATTCCACGTCCGATCCATGCATTTTGTTTAACCTTTACACACATTCATTCATAAATCATAATTCTATTCCTATACCTATTGCCTACTCCTAAACCTATCATCCTATCGTCCCACAAACATAGGTCGCAATCGGTATACTATATATACACCTCTTCTTAGCATGAATGTTTTGTAATAGTTAGTATTTGTAGAGCGTTGAATTTGAAATAATCCACCTTCAAATCATATTCATAACACTATTTAAGGTGTTATTTATATTCTTATATATCCTTCTAAATTATATACAGCAGCAAGGACATGACAAAAGTATATTTTTTTATAAAAATAATTCCAAAAATCGAAAATTTTCATTTCACTTACGATCGCTTATAATCGATCATGAATTTCCCGATAGCAATACTTCTTTTTTTTAATACTTTTTAATTACTAATGTTTGTAATCGATTAAACGAAATTCAATTCAGTATAGATTATCAAAGCAAGTTAACAAAAATATAAGTACCCAGCTAGCTAACTGACGTCGGACCGGTGTCGGCAGGTCGTCGGCAAGATCGCGGTCGGCAAACAGACGTCGCGCCAACATTACGCCAACGTCGAATTTAAGTTGGAGGTTTTGGAAATGAAATAAGTCGGAAAATGGCTGTAGTTGAATGTCGTGCCGATGTCATTAAGTTGACGAAAAAAATACGTCTCAAATAAAACGTCGCGCTAAAATCGCACCAATGCCGAAACTGGTACCAATTTAAGAGCTTGATAGAGGGTTGTAATATTAATGTTGGGCCGATGTCAATAAACCAACATGAATATAACATCTCAAATATGACGTTGGGCCAATGTTGTACCGATGTCGGAATATATCATTTTAAGAGGTCGGTAAATGGTTAAATGTGGAATTGATGTCGGACGGATGTTATTAATTGGACATCAATATGACATCACAAATATGACGTCAAGCCGATATCGCGCCGATGTCAGAATTGGCAGCAATGACACGAGTCGGCAAATAGTCATGAAATCGATGTTCAGCCGATGTCAATATTCTGACATGAATATGTCATTTCCAATATGACGTCGGGATAATTTCGCGCCGATGTTGGAACTGGTAGCAATTAAAGAGGTCGGTAAATGGTTGTAACATTGATGTCGGACCAATGAGTTTTATTGGACATCCATATGACATCTCAATTATGACGCCAAAGCGATATCCTGCCGATGTCATAAATGGCACCAATGAAACTAATCATTAAATAGTCATTAAATGGATGTTGTGCCGATGTCAATAATTCGACATGAATATGACATCTCAAATATAAAATCGGCCTTCTATCGCCCCGACCCCAGCTAGCCACCTGACGTCGGGCCGATGTCGGAAGTTGGTTGGCGGATGTCGGCATATCGCCGTTGGTCGAGGTTAAAATGTCCGCCAGCCCAACATCGTCACGACGTCATTTTTGTGATATATTGGCATAACGTCAATTTCCGACAATGGCCCAACATCATCTCATGACATGATGTTGGGCCATTGTCGGAAAATGACGCTATGCCAATATATCACAAAAATGACGTCGTGACGATGTTGGGCTGGCGGACATTTTAACCTCGAGCCAACGGCGATATGCCGACATCCGCCAACCAACTTCCGACATCGGCCCGACGTCAGGTGGCTAGCTGGGGATGTTGGAACTGGTAGTAATTTAAGAGGTCGGTAAAATGCTGTGAAATTGATGTCGGGCGGATGTCATTACTCCTACATAAATATGACATCTCTACTATGACGTCAGTCCGATATTGTGATGATGTTGTATCTGGTAGCAATTTAAGAGGTCGGTACATGGTTGTGAAATTGATGTCTGACCAATGTTATTAATTGGACCTCAATATGACATCTCTATATGATGACGCCAAAGCGATATCCTGCCGATGTCAGAACTGACAGCAATTAAACAAGTCGGCAAATGGTCATTAAACTGATGTTGTGCCGATGTCATTAATCCGACATGAATAAGAGATCTCAAATATGACGTCGGGCTAATATCGCGCAGATGTTGGAACTGGTAGCAAATTAAGAGGTCAGTCAAAGATTGCAAAATTGATGTTGGGCTTATGTTAGTAAATATACATAAATATGACAGCTCAAATATGACGTTGGGTCAAAGTTGTACCGATGTCGGAACTGGCGACCATTTGCCGGCTTGTTTCATTGCTGCCAGTTCTGACATCGGCAGGATATCGCTATGGCGTCATCATTGAGATGTCATATTCATGTCTAATCATTGACTTCGGCACAACATCAATTAAATGACCATTTGCCGAGTTGTTTCATTGCTGCAAGTTCTTACATCAGCCTGACATATTTATCACATTCATGTCTAATTAATAACATCGGACCGATATCAATTTTACTACCATTTACCGACCTCCTTAATTGCTATCTTTTCCGACATCGGCGCGATATTAGCCCGACGTCATATTGGAGATGGCATATTCATATCCGACTATTGACATCGGCGCAACATCACTTTTATGATCATTTGCCGACTTGTTTCATTGCTGTCAGTTCTGACATCGGCAGGATATCGCATTGACGTCATCATTGAGATGTCATATTCATGTCGGATCATTGACATCGGCTCAACATCAACTTAATGACTATTAGCCGACTTGATTCACTGCTGCCCATTCTGACGTCGTAGGATTTCGGTTTGACGTAAAAATTGAGATGTCCTATTCTTGTCTCATTACTAACATTGTCCCGACATTAATTTCACAACCAATAATTCATGTTGGGTCGAAATCGCAAAATGACGTTTGGCCAGCATTAAAAAAACAAAAACGCCGCGCTGATGTTGGGCTGGCGGACATTTTTACGTCGCGGCGACGTCGGATTTTTAATGTAGGCCCAACGTCGTCTTAAAACGACTTTCTGCATTGGCCCAATGCTGGCACAACGTCAGGTGGCTAGCTGGGTAGCGACCTCTTAAATTGATACCAGTCCCAACATCGGCGCTATATTAGGTCGACCTCTTATTGGAGATGTCATATTAATGACATTGGGCCATTGTCAAATTTTGATGTTGGTCCAGCATCAAACGTCGGGCGAACGTCAAGATGTGATATTGGGCCAACAATAAAAAATAACGTTGGGCTAATGTCGGACTGGCGGACATTGTAATGTCGGGCCAACGTCAGAATTTGATGTTGGCCCAACGTCAGGATTTGATATTGGGCCATTGGCGGAAATTGACATTGGGCCAACATCACAGAATGATGTTGTGACAATGTTGGGCTAGTGGACATTTTAACCTCGCGCCCATATCATAATGTTATGTTGGTCCAATGTCATGAGTTGATGTTGGGCCATTGTCAGAAATTGACGTTTCACAAAATGACGTGGTGACGATGTTGGGCTGGCGGACATTTTAACGTCGAGCCCAAATCAGAATTCGATATCTGTCCTATGTCAGGATTTGGTGTTGGGCCATTGTCGGAAATTGACATTGGGCCAACATCACAGAATGATGTTGTGACAATGTTGGGCTAGTGGACATTTTAACCTCGCGCCCATATCATAATGTTATGTTGGTCCAATGTCATGAGTTGGGCTGGCGGACATTTTTACGTCGCGGCGACGTCGGATTTTTAATGTAGGCCCAACGTCGTCTTAAAACGACTTTTTACATTGGCCCAATGCTGGCACAACGTCAGGTGGCTAGCTGGGTAGCGACCTCTTAAATCGATACCAGTCCCAACATCGGCGCTATATTAGGTCGACCTCTTATTGGAGATGTCATATTAATGACATTGGGCCATTGTCAAATTTTGATGTTGGTCCAGCATCAAACGTCGGGCGAACGTCAAGATGTGATATTGGGCCAACAATAAAAAATAACGTTGGGCTAATGTCGGACTGGCGGACATTGTAATGTCGGGCCAACGTCAGAATTTGATGTTGGCCCAACGTCAGGATTTGATATTGGGCCATTGGCGGAAATTGACATTGGGCCAACATCACAGAATGATGTTGTGACAATGTTGGGCTAGTGGACATTTTAACCTCGCGCCCATATCATAATGTTATGTTGGTCCAATGTCATGCGTTGATGTTGGGCCATTGTCAGAAATTGACGTATCACAAAATGACGTGGTGACGATGTTGGGCTGGCGGACATTTTAACGTCGAGCCCACATCAGAATTTGATATCTGTCCTATGTCAGGATTTGGTGTTGGGCCATTGTCGGAAATTGACATTTGCCCGACATCACAAAATGATGTTGGGACAATGTTGGGCTAGCGGACATTTTAACCTCGCGCCCACATCATCATGTTATGTTGGTCCAATGTCATGAGTTGATGTTGGGCCATTGTCAGAAATTGACGTATCACAAAATGACGTGGTGACGATGTTGGGCTGGCGGACATTTTAACGTCGAGCCCACATCAGAATTTGATATCTGTCCTATGTCAGGATTTGGTGTTGGTCCATTGTCGGAAATTGACATTTGCCCGACATCACAAAATGATGTTGGGACAATGTTAGGCTAGCGGACATTTTAACCTCGCGCCCACATCATAATGTTATGTTGGTCCAATGTCATGAGTTGATGTTGGGCCATTGTCAGAAATTGACGTATCACAAAATGACGTGGTTACGATGTTGGGCTGGCGGACATTTTAACCTCGAGCCAACCGCGATAAGCCGACATCCGGCCAACAACTTATGACATCGGCACGACGTCAGGTGGCTAGCTGGGAATGTAACCGAATGATCGATAGTATTAGTGGTTTGAAATATGGAGAATGTCAGAGATATGTGTTGCTGCTGCTAACAAGGCAGTGCTCATGAAGCTAGATAAACAGCACACCGGGGGCGTAGGGTATGTGGTACAGGGCAAAATACATTAATCCTAATGTAAATAAGAACGTCGGGGATATATGAGTGTGAGGGAATATTACTGCTGCTAACAAGACAGAGCTCATTAATGATACACTGCACAACAATAATAGGTATTTTTAAAAGATATTAAATTTGCCAACTACGCAACATTAACACCACTTTATAGGGCACATTTTACAGGAGTGAGGATTATTTTTATTTAGGCTTTTTAGCCATCAACTATCTAAGGGATGGTCCATGAAGGATCGACTGCACATCAATTAATATATGGTGCAAGCGGGATTATGCTCTCCGACTGCGCATAATTCCTGTCTCACTGCCTGGTCGGTTGTGAAGCATGAAGCTCCAACATAACTACCAATACCATAGCAGTCTACGCTCCTGCAGTAGTTGTGATCTCCAAGGCCTTGGTTAATGAGGACCTCATCCGGGGTGAAAGGGTGCGCGTGTGGCGTTTGCTCGGTCCATTTCTGACATGTGCGACCAGAGAGGGTTGTTGACAGGTTGCCGCGGTACATCAGCCCATTGGGGTCGTACGGGTCACAGTCGGTTGAAATTACTATGTATTTAAACACAGATGAAAATAAAAGGAATATTTTATTTCATAGAAAACACTTATTAAACAACTTACATTCATTTCCCCCGATAATTAATTCAAATTTGTCCATTAACTATAATTTCATTATTAATATTACTGAGTTTGTAATTTATAAAAAATTATATTGAATTTGTGAATAATAAACAAACAATTATTTCAAAACCAACATATTATGGAAAGAGGTTAGAGTAGAATTAAACAATTATTTGAATTGTTCTTACTTTCGAAACAAATTAAGAAATGTAAAAGGAATATGTCAACTATTGGAACACTTTTAGTTTATAATTTCATCAATTGTGTAACTATGAAAATATTGTACTCTGAAATAAAGTCCCTCGTAAGAGGTAAAAAGAAAGAAAAAAATTAACTTGCAAACTTGGTGTCATACGAATTTGCGTCCACATATTGTGTCAAAATAAAAGCACCAATGTTAATATCTTACATTTGAACAGGTCCTGGCACGTGGGGTCTCTGTTCCCCACGGGGCAGTACTCCCACTCCTTGTCGGAGTCCGTGGTGAAGCACCAGGCCGTGCAACCGTTGTCGGGATTCCTGCAGTAGTTATGGTCTCCCACTCCCAGGCCCAGCCCGGCATCGGTGCGCTTCTCCATAATATCCCGAAACCATTTGGGATTGTGGGGTGTCTGCGCCGTCCACTTCTGACAGGTGCGTCCGGTAACCGTCTGCGACACGTTGCCTCGATAGGTCGCGGCCGTAGGGTCGTGTACCAAACAAGACGTTGCTTAAAAATTTAATTTAAAAAGGATGAAGAATAATATATTAATGTCCGCATTACCGTAATTTGGTAACTAAAACCATTGTCTGAAGGTTATTTTTCGTAAATGCTGTCTTGTCGTGACACAAGTGGTGTAAATAGCATTTTGACTTTTGGAATCTGGATGGGTGCATGGTCACCGTCTGCATGCGGTCGGACGTGATACTTGTGGCTTTCTGTCATAGTGACGTGGACCAATCTGATAAATTCAAGTGAATTACAAATTTAGTACCTTCTCCTCTCAATATATATAGGGGTGACCAATGGGCTTACTTTTAAGATTAAAAGCATGTTTGTTTGAATACACTGTTGGAATATTTTAGGAACCGTTTTGTAATAGATACCATCTCTTGCAGGTATTGGCGCTTCGGTTGAAGGTTCAGCCGGAACTGTCTGCAAAGGTGTGGTCGTTTCTTGCGCAGTCGAAGGCTGCATCTCGGTGCTCCAGCTGAGTGATGCAGACGCCGTGTCTGTGTTCCCACTGATAGGCGTTGTAGACCCCATGACAGAGCCCCCACGCGTAGCCGTAGCAAATCTCGGACAGCTGCCCGATGCCATCTTCTGGCGCTTCATGTACTGAGACGGTCGACAGTTGGATTTGAGCCAACCTTGCAGGGACAACGCGTTTCCATTGGTAACGGCTGCATAGGAGTAGGGGAAAATGGATAACGCAGAAGAGAGCGAGGCATTAATTACTGAATAGCAGTATTGCGATTACTGTAGATGTTTTAGATGTTGGCTGGAGTCGGCTTTCGAATGATATTTTTCACACGACGAAAATTGCCTCTCATGATGGTAATTTTGCTTCAATCTTTATATGGAAAGTTTACTTATTACAACATGGTTCATTCAAAAAATACATATGCTTTATATATTTTGGTTATTGCTCTCATTTTGGTCTCGTTTGAACAAAAACTACTAGTCAACATAAACAAAAAGGGTTCAAAATGAAGAGGGAATAATCTTCGTAGATAAAAAAAAGAGTGGTTGACAATAATTACAGTTTGTATTTCAAGTTATTTCCTAAATAATAATTACAAGAAATAATAATTAAGGGGAAGGGGAAAACAAAACACACACACACACACGCGCACACACACACACACACACACACTTTTTTTTTTAATGATTTTTATTTCTCCAAATTATATACAACATTTCCAATTCATAAATAAGGAATAGAACAATGACATCTTACATAGAAAGTACAACATTTGTAATAAAAAAAACATGGAAATTATAGCAAAAGAAACCTTTCCCGTTTACAGTACGAACACAAATTATCTTCAACATATCCAAATTTAAATAAATGATCTTTAGTGTAAATTGCCCCATGCAATAACTTAAATTAAAACTCTCTTTGTCTCCCAATCATTTATTCTTGGTCTAAAAAACATTCACCCATTTCTTTATCTGTATAATCATAATTATTTTGTCCATCTTTTATCTGTAAATCATATGACTTTTGCAATTGTCTAATAAAATAATCATATATTTTTCTTGATGGTACATTTTTAAAACTTAATTTTTTTGTCCAAAAGATATAAATTTATATTATAGTTTATTAAGTCTACCTCACACAATTGTATCAAACCTAAATCATTTTTTCAATCCCTCGGAATTGCATGATATATTATCAATTATTGTAAGTAAATTCTCACTTCTTATACCAAGATTTAAAAAATATGCAACGGGTTTAACATGTCCATTATCCATAATACGGTTCAACATAATAACCCCTCGTTCTAATAATTCTTTATCAAATACCATCTTCTTTTTACTTATGTTCCTATCATTAAAAATGATTGGATTCATACAACCATTAAAATGCCTTAAATTATAAATCTCTTTCCAAGCTTTCATCATTTCCAAATAATAAGGTGGTATCTTCAAAATAAACTTCATCTTTTCCATTTCATAATCACATAAGAAAATTAGCCTTCCCTCCCACTGAACTTTAAAAAAAACAATAATCAAAAAATAACTTCCATCCCAAATTTCTTTCTCCATATAATAGTCGTTTCACCCACATTATCCGCTGCGTTCTAACACATATTTCAAAATTAATCATTTTTACTCCACCATAATTATAATTTTGATACATAAGTTTTCTTTTTATACGATCTTTCCCTCCCCATATAAAATCAAACGATATTTTCTTCACTTCTATAAAATATAAACCCATAATAGGGAACAACAAGGAGAGATGAAACATAATTCAACTTTATTAATGCATACGTTTTCAATAAATGTATTTTACCCATGATTGTCAAATCCCGTTGTTTCCACCAACCTAGAAGCTTTTTTAATTTTACTTAATATTTCTTCATAGTTTAGATCGTCTTTTAATCTAAAATCGACCGAAAAATTAACACCTACAATTTGTATTTCCTTAACAAATTTTTCCAAATAAAGGCCCATCTGGTTTCCCAGTTTCCTCACCCATACACATAAAATGTGTTTTTTCCTTATTAACTTTTAAACCACTTACTTTTTCAAATTCTTCAAATATATATTGCAACCTTCTAATAGAGTCTATATCTTTCAAAAAAATTGCCATATCATCTGCATACAAAATGTATCCCTTTAATTATTTTGTCCCTCCTTACTTCATGTGCCAATATTTCTATTGTAACCAAAAGCACGCACACACACATGCACACACACACACACACACACACACATACACAAACTCGTACACAAACAGTGTGAGATGGCTGATAATAACTTACCAACTTGCAAAATACACGCGGCCCATATGATCCATGAAAGCTGTAATAAACGGAGAGATGTCATTTTCGTTGACAGTATACACAACGTCTACTATGAACAGTGTGAGTCAAAATAAACGAAACCAGACTTATAAATCCACAATACTAAACATATATATGTTGATATTGGTATCACGTTAAAGCTTGAGAAATTGCCATTAGAGTTATATATCATACATTTTGGTCGCTTTACGCTTTCGAACGCGACCAAAGTCATGCAAAAACTACCCGTGTCCAAGTTTGCCGTTGCTTTGTTTCATCATGAATGGATGCCTCTAGCTGTTTACCGTTTTTTCAAAAGAAAATTTCAAGAATATCCTTTGGTGAATCAAAACAAAATACCAGCTTGTTGCCAGTGTTTTCATGTCTATCAAGGTGGAAGGGGATCCCCCACCCTAATCCCATCAACAACCCCACTGTTTATAGCCCGGTCACATATTAACGGATTGCATAAACGGACGTCAAACGGAGAGCTAACATTTCCATCCGTTCGTATGCGTTTCTTGTCCGTTCTTTGTCCGGTGATGTACGTTGTTCTATGTTTTGTACATAAAGCAATGGAGACGACTTTCATCACCGGATAATTTCATTTCGCAAATTTTCTATTCGTTGGGCATTCGTTTCCGCTTTCCGTTGATATCTGACTGGGCCATTAGAGGAAGGGCCGGCCCTGAATAAGACATGTAGGGTGAAGTTATCTTTGAAAATCAGACAACATAATGATGCAACCATTCACAAAGCAAGAGCACTGCAAACTTTGACACGGGTAGTTTTTGCATGACCTTGGATAATTAGGTCGCGTTCGATAAAGCGTGAAATGATCAGAGTGTATGATATATCATGTTAAAGGCAATTTCCCAAACTTTAAGATGATACCAATATCAACATAAATATATTTGATTAAAAGAAGGCAAAGAAAATGGGATTCCAACGGGATTCGAACCCGTGACCTCCAGATTGCTAGACTGGTGCTCTACCGACTGAGCTATAGAAAACCCTACAAAAAGCTGTATCGCTTCGGTGATCCCTCGCATATATCCCCAAGTTGATTTGTATCATTCGGGTTTATGTCTGGTTTATAATAGCTTCTGACCATTCTGGCAAAGAGAATTAAGGGGTTTCTGGGACGAGCACCGTAGGTTTTCTATAGCTCAGTCGATAGAGCACCAGTCTAGCAATCTGGAGGTCTCGGGTTCGAATCCCGTTGGAATCCCATTTTCTTTGCCTTCTTTTAATCACAATATATTTCTGGTCAGTTTCCCTATATGTTTGAATAAATATATATGTTTAGAATTGTGGATTAATACGCTATTTAGGTCTGGTTTCGTTTATTTCGACTTACCCTGTATTATGGGTTTTTCAGGGTTCCATTTTATTTCATTTTCAGCAAGAAAAATACATAATTATATTTAAAAATGAATAAGTCATAACAATATTTGATAACAAATACACGTTGAAATTATAAACAAGTGCATGTTATTTTACATTGCCAATCAAAAATAACGTTAATATAATTATCATAACTATTAATTAGTTTACAATGAAATTTTGAAATAATCATATCATATAAGCAGAATCAGAAAGAAAGAAAAATATGTATATTTCAATTTCAAGTGAAAATGGAGGGATCCACTAAAAAGCATAGTTTGTAGAATGTGGATTCCTAAAAAAATATATTTTAGAAAAATAAATGTCAGGCATTTGAATAGCTAGTGTGAAGACTTAAAGGGATAGATAAGTTTTGGTTTTTGTGAGGTAATGAACTGACACTGAGTGTCAAATTTTAACGCGCATACAGTTTTAATTAAAGAGTAAACTTTATTTGATAAAAATCGGTTCAGAAACAGCTAAAAAGTTAATCAATGTTTCCGATCGGAATAAATGTGGGATCCCACTTTTATTCGAGGATTTGAGCATACAAACATATTAAATGCATAGGCCTACACCTTTTCAACAATTTACGGAATAGGTTTTTAAATAGTTTTTTGATGATCTCTTTATTTGATCATTATTTTAACAAAACATCACATGCACACTTTTAGTCATACAAAATGGTTGAAACCAATGCGTTTTTAAAGGGATCTATAGTAACTTTGTTTACAGGTGCAAAAAGTGATGAGTGATTAATCAAATGTGTATCGATGTGATCTGATATGTCCACAAAGTAATGTGTGAAAACCTCACGTTAATTGGATGTTTTTTTTGCTGAGATATGAGCAAAAATGCAAAGTGATATTCACTAACTCATTGCACTTACTTTATACACGGCTTAAATTACCCCGTAGACAATTTAACATCTGAACGTGCTTCAATCGTATATATCTTTTGAACGAAATGGAAATTTGAAAAACCGAAACCTGTCCCATGCTTTTATTGTTAAAATTAATATGATAATGTATGAGAGAACCACTAGAGTTCCAAATGAGTTTTGAGGATTGGACGATGTTAATAAGTCCCTTAAAGGGACAGTCCCTCTTTTGCAAGCCAAATTTCAAAAGATGCGATGTTATTGTCTTACATGAAAGAAAATGTCATTTAATAGCATGCCTGAAAAAGATTAGAGTTGAAATCTCTTTTTCGTGGAGTTATAGACCTAAATCTGATAAACCACCATCCAACGGTTAATTGTGAATTGTACGTGTATTCACCCGCCGAGAAAGTTCGCTCACGGATTCCACGGATTGCCACAGCGCTATGCGTGACCCCTATGTGACCCACGCTAGCTACGTGACCCGCGCACAAATAACAATGGGTAAGCGATTACTAATCAAAATAACCAAACCTCGCTTAAACTGACTACATGTAATTATATAGTCTTCATTTTTTAGATCTTTTTCCGTGACATACCTTTACAAATGTCGGCTTCACAATACCTTTACAAGAATAAGTACAATATTGTTGTAATATTATGCTAAATCAGTAAAACTCCTTTATTGACCGATATATAGTTTGATTGAGGGACGTATTCGTTTTTCATTCGTAGAATCCAAATTACTGTGCGTGTTACATTCATCCCCATCCGTCATCTGGAAACTGTACAGACGATTTGTAAAAGGGGGACAGTCCCTTTAAAGGGATAATTGAGTTCTGGTAAAGAGAGTACAGTTTTGGTCAAACTGAATTTTTAACCAAAACCTGCACCATTACATTACAAACTGATAGTTATAACTCTGCCATGCTCGAAAGGAATAAAACATTACAAATTACTAAGTAAAAAGCCTGTTATCATTCAAAAGGAGCCTTTAACATTCAAGAGGGCGCTCTCTTAACACTCATCGGTTTCAACCATTTAAAATCAAATATTGTGCATGTGATGTTTTGTTGAAATAGTGATTAGATAGATAGATAATCAACTATTTTAAAACCTCTTTTGTACATTTTTGAAAATAGGAAGCATTTAAAAAAAAAAATTAACGGCTGGTTCAAAATTATCGAATAATCGTGGGGCCCAACAGTTATTACAAATGGTTATGTTTTTGGATATTTCAGCCATTTCTGAACCGATTTTTGTGTTTTAACGGCTTTTTTTCGAGTGATAACAGCTTTACTTGGTTGTTTGTAATTTTGTATACATTTCGAGCATGGTGCAGTTATACATATCAGTTTGTAATGCTATATAGTGCAGGTTTTGGGCTACTAAAATTCAGTTTGACCAAAGCATAATACTATCCCTTAAATAGTTCTTAATTAATTTGCGAAACTATTTATATAACGAGTAGAATACACATTTTCAACATATTTATCAAATGATTAATTTACATTTTCCCTTTTCCCGAAAACAACAAAAAATAATTTCGAGCATGGTGGAGTTATAACTATTAGTTTGTACCGTAATGGTGCAGGTTTTGGTTACTAAAATTAAGTTTGACCAAAACTCAGCTATCCCTTTAAGCAACATAGTATGATCGATAAACAGTAGTCAGAAAGATCTAACTCGGTACGGGGTTGTCCTTTAATATTATGACGTCATATTATCCAAAGAGGGTGATAGTGGAACAAGACACAGTGCCATTTTCCCGAATTAACCTACAACCTTCTAACAGGAGTATCACAAGGAAAGAAAAAAATGCTGAATATATTGGTCATCCGCTGTAAAAGGCCAAAGTAATCAAATGTACTTCAAATAACAAGAGCATCATATTCTGACGACAGGGAGAAATGACTGACTGCGATCGCCTGGCTTATAATTTATATAGCTATACATGTATATTTATTATCTGGCAGGCCTAGTATTTGGCGCATGCGCTATCTTATAATTATATGACATCAAAGATTGCCATTGTTTATTCATATTATAATGCAGGGGCCGCGGAATATTTTTCAGAATATGAGACCCAGTCTCAGAGAATGGGTATTAAGTCGCTGTGGGTCTTTAGTACATGTTAGAGTTTCAAAATCATAACAAATTCAAGCGTCTTTTGCTGAACATTTCAACTTTACGGAATTCGATACTTACATGTTTCATCTACATTCTCTGAAAAGTTCATGTCCTAATTCGTAATGTGTACCGTAAATAATGACTTTTCTAAGCAACCTTCATTTCGGTTTCGACCCGAAACTCGGGTTTATCCGCGCTGGCTGTTCATGATCGATTGTGAAACGAACGCCACTAGCTATGTGTGATCATTGAAGTATAACACAACGTGGAATGGACGCGTCGAACAATGCACGCTGAATGGCCATTGCATCGGCGCGCGACTAGAAGCTACCGGAAGTCAACCGTCTCCGATAGGTGTATGCCATACTGTGTATCTTGCCAACTTTGTCTACGTTAGATTTTTATTAAATTCATGCTTTCCTGATATTGTCGCTTCATCGTGATGAATTAACATCGTCGAGAATGCCTTCCTGCGCTACAATTAATTGCACGATCTCAAGATGATCGTGGAAATCGCGAGAAAGGATTGACATTCCACATGTAAACTGTAAACACCACTTTCTAAGTACAAGTAGTCCCAACCGGAGGTTTTCATGTGTGCACGTTTCAATTTCACAGTTATTGATAAATTTGCCAATTTAAACATAACAAAGGAATAGAAAGAAAAAATACACAATTATGAATAACTTTGTGTTCTTTCCAGTACACACAATTCAACCTTTGATCTTATAAAAAGTACAAATGTATGAATTTTCTTTACTATTACGATGAACTCGGTGTTGGTTTAGTATCTTTTATTTCAATTATGATGTTTACATTTTTTTTTCAGTTGAGGGCAGATAATACCCTTACCTGTCACAAATATTGCACGATTGTTGGTACTCAAATACCAATTTTTAACTTGTTTGTATTAATATGTATTTGTTGTCAGTGGCGTAGCTACAGGGGGGTGGGGCACGTGCCTCCCCATAATTTTGAGGAAAAAACCAATATAAAGCATAAGGGAACATTTGTTTGAAGAAAAAAAAGAAATATATAAGGTGTGCCCCCAATAATTGTGACCCCCCCCCCCCCCCCCCCCCCCCGCCGATCAGTCCGACCACGCTACGCCACTGTTTGTTGTTCTTTTAGCACCTTATTTCATTTATAATTTTACACCTTTTTGAGGGCAGATGCATTGAGATGTTTTATGATTTTAAAAAGACAACATGAATTTTTACTTTTTGTTATCACATTTTGTACATGTTATCATTTATTCAAAATTTGTAGTGGAATAGGTGCACTGCAATGAAAGACCGGTTAAAGTTCACATTATTTTGTATGATGTTGGTCCATCTTACTTGTCACACATATTGCAATATGTTTGGTACTCAAGATCCAATTTTAACCGGGTTTGTTGGTATTGCTCTTACATTGACTCAGTGTTTTAGCACCGTAGTTTCATTTATAATTGTACATCTTTTTGATGGCAGATATATTGCAACACATGACGCAAACATCCCATTAGAGCTCTTCCCTAGTGAAGTACAGTTTAGTAGGGTGTTAGCACATAAAATTCACAGTCTTGAAAAGAGCAGAGTCTCTCCCCATTCTCTGATAAGACTGTATATTGAGGCCCTCGAGGGGATTATAACTGATAAGAGACCCAGCCAAGAACCCCTTCAATGTTGTTGATCAGATTAGGTTAAGTAATCTGACCACACACTGAAGCCACTAGGTCTTCATGCGTTCTTATAGTTTAGATGTTGGACACTGAGCCTGCGAACATGAAGATGATGAGGCAGAGCAGAGGAAATGTTAATCAGAAACAGTTATTCGTGATGCAACACGTAAGAGAGAGGACAAATCGACATGAAATAATAGTATAAAAGGACAAGGCATCAAGGAGACATCCCATTGATCTGTCATGAATGAAGAGAGACGATGCACATCCCCTCTTTTCATTTGATGGGAAACAACTAAAATATCAAAACAAATGTATTGGATTTAATCAAGCATGTCAAAACATTTTCAACAAATAAACAATCTGTTATAAAAGTTTAGTAAAATAATTCTTAAGAATGATGAATATAAAACTAGATTTTGAAGTGGGGGACAAATCAAAGCAACATTTTGCAATTAAATAAGAAAAGAATTATAAAGTGAAACAAGAACAAGTAAATATGCAACAGTAAATAAGAAAATGAACCCCCCAAAACAAACAAATGAATCAAGGAAAACATTGACAAAATCCTTGTAATTATTAAACATTAAAACAAATTATGTTTGCTTTAGTCAACAAAGAATAAAATAAGGTGAAATCGCAAGAGGTTAACAATCACAGAAAGTGTTCGCCTTCCAGGCACAGAGCTCGGCACGGACAATAGCCATTCTAGTGGTTACAAATAGATATTGAAAGTTCTGAAAAGAACGCCTTTCGTGGAGGTTGCAGCGAGCAGTTTGTGTGATTTTTGAAAATTGACCTGTCGTAATTATATCGCATTTTTCTAATTTTAAGTAAAAACAAATTTAGGATATATGCTTCATAAGGAGAATGATAGCTTATCAGTGTCTAAATATGGTTCAATTTGATGCTCTGGATTTTAGTGAGCGTCGCTCTGAAAAAGTGATAAGTTTCTGTAGGAGCCCAGTTTACATATTTTATTTTTTGTAGGTCGTTTGAGTATGGAGACTGGAGAGAATTTGATTATGATTAATACCCCAAAAAAAGATGTTAGAAAGTTACACAATAAGAACATTATTAACTTTATTTCAAGAGAAAACATAGATTTTTAAAAAACATGACCTATTTTCTAACAAAATGAACTGAGCTGCATTGAATAGTAGGGTCCATGCATGGTATAAAGAGCGATGTGACAGGTGCAATAAATCAACGCCTGTTTTCTCTAACACAATGATGCTCGTGTGCTTGTAATCCCCCTGCCCTGAAGCCATACAGGGACCCTGGAATGGCCTTATCTACTAAGAGGATTATAAAACCCTATCAGCAAGAGATTAGGTACTAGACTGACTGTGAATTCGATCATGACGCAAACATCCCATTAGAGCTCTTCCCTAGTGAAGTACAGTTTAGTAGGGTGTTAGCACATAAAATTCACAGTCTTGAAAAGAGCAGAGTCTCTCCCCATTCTCTGATAAGACTGTATATTGAGGCCCTCGAGGGGATTATAACTGATAAGAGACCCAGCCAAGAACCTCTTCATTGTTGTTGATCAGATTAGGTTAAGTAATCTGACCACACACTGAAGCCACTAGGTCTTCATGCGTTCTTATAGTTTAGATGTTGGACACTGAGCCTGCGAACATGAAGATGATGAGGCAGAGCAGAGGAAATGTTAATCAGAAACAGTTATTCGTGATGCAACACGTAAGAGAGAGGACAAATCGACATGAAATAATAGTATAAAAGGACAAGGCATCAAGGAGACATCCCATTGATCTGTCATGAATGAAGAGAGACGATGCACATCCCCTCTTTTCATTTGATGGGAAACAACTAAAATATCAAAACAAATGTATTGGATTTAATCAAGCATGTCAAAACATTTTCAACAAATAAACAATCTGTTATAAAAGTTTAGTAAAATAATTCTTAAGAATGATGAATATAAAACTAGATTTTGAAGTGGGGGACAAATCAAAGCAACATTTTGCAATTAAATAAGAAAAGAATTATAAAGTGAAACAAGAACAAGTAAATATGCAACAGTAAATAAGAAAATGAACCCCCCAAAACAAACAAATGAATCAAGGAAAACATTGACAAAATCCTTGTAATTATTAAACATTAAAACAAATTGTGTTTGCTTTAGTCAACAAAGAATAAAATAAGGTGAAATCGCAAGAGGTCAACAATCACAGAAAGTGTTCGCCTTCCAGGCACAGAGCTCGGCACGGACAATAGCCATTCTAGTGGTTACAAATAGATATTGAAAGTTCTGAAAAGACCGCCTTTCGTGGAGGTTGCAGCGAGCAGTTTGTGTGATTTTTGAAAATTGACCTGTCGTAATTATATCGCATTTTTCTAATTTTAAGTAAAAACAAATTTAGGATATATGCTTCATAAGGAGAATGATAGCTTATCAGTGTCTAAATATGGTTCAATTTGATGCTCTGGATTTTAGTGAGCGTCGCTCTGAAAAAGTGATAAGTTTCTGTAGGAGCCCAGTTTACATATTTTATTTTTTGTAGGTCGTTTGAGTATGGAGACTGGAGAGAATTTGATTATGATTAATACCCCCAAAAAAGATGTTAGAAAGTTACACAATAAGAACATTATTAACTTTATTTCAAGAGAAAACATAGATTTTAAAAAACATGACCTATTTTCTAACAAAATGAACTGAGCTGCATTGAATAGTAGGGTCCATGCATGGTATAAAGAGCGATGTGACAGGTGCAATAAATCAACGCCTGTTTTCTCTAACACAATGATGCTCGTGTGCTTGTAATCCCCCTGCCCTGAAGCCATACAGGGACCGTGGAATGGACTTATCTACTAAGAGGATTATAAAACCCTATCAGCAAGAGATTAGGTACTAGACTGACTGTGAATTCGATGTGCAAATTTGCTAAAGGGGTGTTCACGTCATGATACATGGATTTCTATATTTTAAAAATATTTATTGTTATCACATATCGTACATGTCGCCTTCTTATCTATTCAAACGTTATAGTGGCAACCGTCTTGAAAAATGGCCGCCATGTTGGATTTTCGCCATTATATATTTCTGTATGTATCATAATCGTTTTCAGCATATCAGGTATCACATATAAATCGACATCAAGATAATAAAAATCGGCAAACTCAGTCAACTTTTATATACAAAAATTAGCCTTGGCGGTCATCTTGGAAAATGGCGGCCATCTTGGATTTTCGCAATCATATTGGTCCGTTTGTATTTAATACAATCATTTTAAATATATCAATTAAGATTATTAAAATCAGCCAACTCAGTCAATTTTTATATCAAAAGGTTGCTTTTTGGCGGCCATCTTGGAAAATGGCCGACGTGTTGGAATTTCGCTTGTCTAAGTGGTTTTTTTTTCCCGAAAAGTGTCCCTAAGGTAGCCTACATACCAAGTCTCTTGCTTGTATCAAACTTTGAAAGATTATTACACTTATCTGCTCTACTAATATGGTCATTTGTGATAAAATACTATCATTTTAATGGAGCTAAATTATTTTGCGGACGGAATCTCCCTTTAAATAACCGTTAACTTTTATTCATAATCTTTCCCTCAATAAAAGACAAACTGAACGAGCATTTTGCCAATTTCCTGATTGCATATAAAATGAGCATCGGCCTTCATCATTCAATGATGCATATAGGGTAGAAAATATACCAGTTCCTATTCTATTTTTTTTTTTTTATAAATGTGAAATAAATAATTCATGTATAATTAAAAATGGGAATTTTTTTTATTGACAATCACACATACAGTGACGTGACCTTCATGGTCATCGTAGTCAAAACCAATATGATAATTAGCGTCATGGCGGCAATAGAGCATGGCCATTGTACATCCAAACGGGAGAAATTCCAATTAGGATATTAATAAAAAAAAGAGTGTGCCATGCCATCCATGATCTTCAAAGGGATGCTCGCTGGGGCAATTAATATCATTGGTTTTTTTTATTTTATTAATCTTTAACCTATTCACTATGGGTACCAGGTGTGGCAAGTATTAATTCTATTGTATCAGCCGATTACAAAGAAAAGAAAACATTTGACGGCTATAATAGATTTTTACCATTATTTAGATCCATTTGTATAAACATAGTTTTCAGCTCATCAAAAAAACTTGTAATCAGTTCAAAGATTATTAGAATCAGCTAACTGAATGGTCATCATACTCAAGGAAATGATGAGCCTGGAGTGGGCTATTCCATGTTTTAGAGACTGACATACTTGGATCCATATAGGTGATAGCTGGGTGACTAGTGTCCGAGTCAATGTATAATGACCAAACTCTTACAAGATATGTTTTTAAAAATGCTTTTTGGCAACCGTCTTGAAAAATACCCTCCATATTGGATTTTCGAAATTATATATGTCTGTATGTATCATAATTGTTTTCAGCATATCAGGTATCACATATATAAATCGACATCAAGATAATACAAATCGGCTAACTCAGTCAACTTTTATATAACAAAAATTAGCCTTGGCGGTCATCTTAGAAAATGGCGGCCATCTTGGATTTTTGCAATAATATTGGTCCGTTTGTATTACAATCGTTTTAAATATATCAATTAACATCTAAATCGACACCAAAATTATTAAAATCAGCCAACTCAGTCAATTTTTATATAAAAAAGGAGGTTTTGGCGACCATCTTGTATAAATGGCTGCCATCTTGGATTTTTGCCATCAAATGGGTCTCACCATCGTTTTCAGCATATCGAGAAACATATAAAACGACACCAAGATTATTAAAATCGGCCAACTCAGTCAATTTTTATATAAAAAAAAGTAGCTTTTTGGCGGCCATCTTGGAAAATGGCCGCCATGTTGGAATTTCGCTTGTCTAAGTGTTTTTCCCCCAAAAAGTGTCCCTAAGGTAGCCTACATACCAAGTCTCTTGCTTGTATCAAACTTTGAAAGATTATTACACTTATCTGCTCTACTACAGTATATATACGCGCATTCGCAGTTCTTTATTATCGCATTGCATGCTGGGAAATTCTAATACGTTCGGATCGCCGAACTACGTAGCATCCGCCGTTTTGTGTATAATGTCAATGGGCCCTTTACTTCCTGGCATGACACCCGAAACTAAATGAAGATATTTATTCATGCATATTAATCTCATGACACTTTCAGTGCTAATTATACAAAGAGAACAACACCTGTCTAACATTTCCAACAAATTCGATCATTTCTGTCACATTGTAATGCATCAAACTGAATGTTGATGAACATATTTCGAAACTCGAATGCCGCTTATAATCACAAGGCTCGCGCGACGCACTGCATTGCATGCATGCAATCAAGCTGCATGCAGTTCAATCACTGTCTGCATTGTGCGTATACCCGGCGTGCTATGTTTTGCTCGGAAAACTGCAACAAACACAGTCTCAAATGAAGGGTAAGAATTGTCTTTGTATGGAAAAGCATTGAAATGTATTTTAGATATTCCATACTAGGGGGAAATCATATCAAGTTTGTCTGAAATGAATACTTAGTAGTTAAATTTGGGTTTGATCGGGTTCTTGATTTCGTTCTGCAGTTATACGAAACACGGCAGGCATGCATGCAAGGAGAAAGGAGAGTCATTTTTGTCAATCAACTCGAGTTTTATCCCTGAATTTTAAACAAACGATCGTATTCCTTGAATAATTTGGAAATGTATATTGTTCTCGATATATGTTAGGCAATGACAGTGTCATAGAGTTGATATAAAAATCTTTTTTTTAGAATTTTAAATTTGAACTTCATTTTCAGAAAGAGCATAAACAATCATGTCTAAATACCGAAATGCAATTGAATATGTTAAGTATTGGCTGAGATATTCCCATCCTAATGAATTTTACTTCAATAGGCGATCAGTGTTACACTTAGTCCACTGGTTCATAAAGTTATGAACCAGAGCACTATAACACTGATTGCCTATTGACAACAAAAATCATTCGGTCGGTATTTGGACATTATTTGTTATACTCTTTCTGAAAATGAAGTTTAAATTTGAAAATTCGAAAAAAGATGCTTATGACGTCATAGATGACATCACACCAGTGTGCAGCCCACCATATCCTACTGTAATCTGTCTATAGCAGTACATGCATTGTATTTTGTCTAATCAACAAGTTTTAGTCAAAATATTACATTTAAAATATATATCACTGTAACTTTCAACAAGATTTCCAATTTATTCTATTATACCAAATTCCACTTTATTCCGTATTAACAACATGACCCCGCGATGCCTGTGTTATGGTGATATAAGTAACGAGTCTTTTTAGCTGGTTGAAATTATGACCTTTTTGAATGATTTATGAATTAATGCGAGCAGCGGAAATTAATGTATCAGATAAATAGACAGACCGCTAAATATCCAATTAGCTAAGTTGAGGAGTTTGCCTTTGTTTCTATTCCATTCCATTTTTACACGATTACAAAGCAGACCTCCGCGATTAGGCAGCCATTATCATAATTACCCGAACTATACGGCGCGCCGTAGTTCGGGTAATTATGGTAATGGCTGCCTAATCGCAAGGGTACAACCTGGAATAATAATTACATTGTATAAAAATGTATGGGTACAACTGGCATGATCAATTGAATGAGAAATTTGTTAATTGTTTTTATATCGTTTTCAAAGGCTTGTGGGTACAAACATGTACTTTCATTATTTGTTTGTGCACCCTTCTTTGTGAAACTATTTTTTCTATCCCATATTTACATAATTTAGGGTAATATTCATCTTTCTTTAATTGGGATGTCTTGACATCAAGCCAGTTTCTGCAGATCATTGTGAAACCCACTGCGACTCTCTTAATACACTGTAAACTATTATGTTGTATAGTTATCTTCACACTAACATAAAACAATTAAAAAAAAGATGTTTAAAACAGTTGTTTCATTATTTTTGTTTACAAAATTCTAATGCAAACTAGCACATGTACAATATATTTTTGCGTTGTATTATATTATATTGAATAATTGTTTTGTATTTATATATAATATCATCTGATTTAGTAAAATACGCGTCATTGATTGGCTAAACACAGTCACGTGATTGCCATGTCATATTACATTGCCAGTGAGGTAACATAACCCACCCTTACATTCAATTAACATTACAAACACAAAAAACAACCGTATACCCATATACTTGGTGCACAAATTTACACATACCGGTACCGTATCGTACCGCTATACCGTACCGTACGATACGGTACGTACGTTAGGCCTATACAATAATTCATCTCGCGGGCACCAAATTCAAACAAAAATCAACGATTTTTTTATTCAGAAAATGACCCGGCCCCATATTCATGAAACCCCGCTAGCTTAGTTACTTGCTAAGTGTATTTTAGATGTGCAGTTTATTGAGCAACACAAAATTATCCTAGTTCCTAACTAGGGGTAGCTGGGTAAGCCAATTATAGGTACCCCCTAAGTTACCCCCAGTGGCGGATCCGGGGGGGGGGGTAGGGGGTTTAACCCCCCCCCCCCCCCCCTTGGGCTGCCAAGTGAAAGTGTATCCGTGAAAAAAGTGAAAAAAAGTGAAGAAAAAAATCACTTACGCGGGTTCAAAATAGCAAAAAACATCCCCGAGAGGGGACACCCCCGAGAGGGGACACCCCCGAGAGGGGGGACACCCCCCTCTCGGACTCTCCCCCCACTCGCCGCTACGCGGCTCGGGTCAAACCCCACCCTTAGCAAAAATCTAGATCCGCCCCTGAACCCTAGTAAGCAACTAAAATATCCGGTGTTTAATTCGTAGCGACGTCATCCGAAATAGACTTAGCAAGTGACTAAGCTAGCGGGCTTTCATTTTTATGGGCACTGGTTAACATAACCCAAGGAAACAATTAACAAATAATTCCGATTAAAAGAAGGCAAAGAAAATGGGATTCCAACGGGATTCGAACCCGAGACCTCCGGAGCCAGACCGGTTGGAATCCCATTTTCTTTGCCTTCATTTAATTACAATATATTTCTGGTCAGTTTCTTTATAGGGCCTATGTTTGAATTAATTTATTACAAAAAGCTGTATCACTTCGGTGATCCCTCGCATATATCCCCAAGTTGATTCGCATCCTTCGGGTTTATGTCAGGTTTATAATAGCTTCTGACCATTATGGCAATGAGAATTAAGGGGTTTCAGGGACGAGCACCGTCGTAGGGTTTTCTATAGCTCAGTCAGTAGAGCACCGGTCTGGCTCCGGAGGTCTCGGGTTCGAATCCCGTTGGAATCCCATTTTCTTTGCCTTCTTTCAATCACAATATATTTCTGGTCAGTTTCTTTATATGTTTGAATTAACAAATAATTCCGATAGAAATGCAGTGATCTGAACATGTTGATATATTAGCGCGGAGAGAGGCAAACTACGTACGACAATCGACTGTATTGTGCACAGGTTACGTACTGTGTGTTGTGTTGTGTTGCGTGATGTGTGTGTGTGTGTGTGTGTGTGTGTGTGTGTGTGTGTGTGTGTGTGTGTGTGTGTGTGTGTGTGTGTGTGTGTGTGTGTGTGTGTGTGTGTGAGAGTGAGTGAAAAGCCCAACGTCCACGAAACCGATTATGATTTCAATTCGTTAAAGCTTAAACAATCAGATGATATACCAGTTGTTAACCTTGTTGTCGGGAAAATCATGAAATGTTCCCCCGGGATTTAAAATGCTATTTCGTGAAGAAAATAAGTCCCTCGACTACGTCTCGGGACTTAATCTTCCCTCAATAGCATTTAAAATCCCTCGGATTGGAACATTCCATGATATTCCCTCCACCACCAGTTAACAACTGTGTAATGTTTCACCTCTTTTGCTGAAAGTTGCTAAATGAATTAAAAATAATTAAATGATTGTGTCATGGCATTGGTACCGGAAGTGAGGGAGAAATACATATAATTTTTAAATGACATATTTTACTCCTGAATGACCTCAAACACACTGTAATCAATATCACATGTGCTTCAGTTGTTGCATAATGTCTCTTGCATCATTTTTTTCATTCCAATGAGGACACCATCTAGTCAAACAAAAAATGAAAGAAGTAGGTAAGACCTCACTCATAGCTTGGAAAAAATACAAGTTAAGAAAAAAGTGATCCTTAACTTTTTTGTTGAGCAGTATATATGACTGCCCCCAAACATTCGAATGACTTGGATACGTCACTGTTTGTATTATATAAAGTTTTAAAACTAATATCTAACAATATGATGGTGGGCATTCCCCGCGAACCGAAACTGAGACTTCCAGATTGTCAGACCGGTGCTGAAATAATTGTTGTTGTTGTTGTTGTTGCTGAAATAATGCTCTGCCACTGCCCTTTTGAGGACCTAATCTCATTGAATCTACATACATTGTTCGCCGTGTGCAGTTGTGGTGTAGCAGGATTCGTTATTAAAAGGGCAGGCGTGTGAGGGGCAAGACTTCACATTGAAGGGGTAGTCTATAATCAAGCCAATATGGATTTATTTTATGTTTTATCATTGATGGTATACAGTAGGGGGGCAAGTGCATTATATGGAAAGGATAATACTCGATCGAATAATTCCTTATAGCAAACATTTCCCTGTTTACGAATTTATACTGCCCGCCCCTATCCAGCACAGATAGATAGATTTGTTGGTTCTTATTTTAAAAACAGAGAAATTTGGCCTCCACTGGCTAACACGTTGGAATAATTTAAGATTTACATGGCAAAACATACAGAGATTTAATTTTGTTCAAACTCGTATCATATTGCAGGCCCGTAGCCAGAGGGGGAGGGGGGTCAGCGTTGGGTGCGAACGCACCCTCCCCCAAATTTAGACAGGTCCACTTTTTATTGGTCTCGATCGGCCATCTAAACCAGTGGTCTCGGGCAACGATCGTCTTGTTTGACCCCCCCCCCCCCCCCCCCCGCTCAAACAACTAAACTGGTCTTGGTCTCGGCCTCAATACATTTTGGCGACGGCGATCAAAGATTGCACAACTTTTAATTTGATTAATTAGTTATAATATTATAGTTCCAATGCGCTTTGTGAGTCTATATTCTTTTCATTTCGCCCTTCCAATCATGCTTGTTTGCTTGTCAGGTGGAAACGATAATTATTTACTCGATCGGGCGAAAGTCCTCATCCCCACCTCCCCCCCCCCCCCCCCCTTCCACCCCCGCTTTCTGCAAAAAAATTACTGTATAAGCCCATGCATGTTTACAAACACAAATTTCCAACCAT
>JBAMJV010014378.1:0-24927 GCA_037951105.1 Echinarachnius parma
TAATTATGGTTGCAATTTCACACGTATTGTGGGATACTTTTGTACAATTATCAACTTGTACAAATTGTTCAACTTTTCATATTAGCGTAATTATTTCATCTTCGAATGATCACGAAGTGTTTCATAAGGTTTATAATATCAAGATAACCATTACCCCATATATACAAGGAAATTCCTTGAGAAGAACAATCATTTATTTAGACAATTCTTAAGAATAGTTTCACATCACGATAAGATTTCAATGTATGTTCAAGGAGAATTAATTCATCTTCTTATTTGTTTTTCGTTAATACTGTCAATATTCAATCAATTCACTATACTTTAATTCAGAAATTGATTCGTTTAGTTATGCATTACATCGTTCAATCCTGTATTATCCCCACGTTATATCATGGGTTCGAAATAATAATCATAAAAGTATTTACATATACTCTGAACATTTACTGATAGTTGACTGAAGATTGACTTATTCAGGAAATAATAATAATAAATCATTTATAGAGCGCGGGAACTATGTATATATATTCTACCGCGCATATTAATATTAATACCCATGGTCATCAGGTACATTTCAAACCCACACAATGATATTGCATACTTTCTCAACTCCCCGGGAGCATACTAGCCGTGCTGCCACTGATGATGGCGCAAAGGCTAATTAACACCCGACCATGGTACCCATTTATACACCTGGGTAGAGAGCAGCAACTGTGGATAAATTGTCTTGCTGAAGGACAAAGGCAGTGGGCAGGGTTCGAACTCGGGATCTCATGATCAGAAAGCGCGCGCTCTACCGATCTTGCCACACTACATCCACAGGTATGTATTAAGTATGTAACAAATTGTAACTATAATCTTATACCAGAAGACATATTAAGAATACTTCTCTACAAGCTATAGATATATAATTTATATATAATACATTTGTCATGTATGACTGGTAACATTGAATAGAACCTTCTGATATACAAATTGGTAAGATAATAATTACATGTAATGCATGACATTGAAGTATATTACATTACCTCTTTTGTGTATTTCTTACGTGTGTACTGTGCCCACGAAACGACGTTGTAATTAATGGAGTCATAATTAATATTTATATTTATATTTATTATGATAATGTTGAAAATTTACGTATTTATCTATCATTGATTATATTGAAATAATTTCATCCTCTATCACGGTTTATGAACTTGTTACCTGAGCGTAAGTTCAACATTGCGTAGGATGAGTATTTATGATTGTTATGTTTATGTAATAACATTTAATTGCACCCTTTACTGTAATCAAAAGACAAGATCTAAACAAACAGAGTACTATACTTTTTTTTAATCGTAGATATAAGAAAGTAAAATGCTAGAACTAAGAAATAAAGGTGTAACTGAAGACATGTCATAAATTATGAATGAAATACAAACACGTTGGCGTAATTATAGGAGTTGCCCCTCAAGTATGTGTGTATATTGATAAACAAATAGACACACATTATACAGATATTGACTGTCTTGAGGGGCAATATAACATTTGAGATCCTCGAGGGAAGTTATATTTGTGTCGAGGGACATTATATTTTTCCGAAGCGCGTAGCGCTGAGGAAAAATATAGTATTCCGAGACAAAAATATAACTCCCCAAGGGAAATTAAATGTTATATGGTTCCCGAAGGAAAAAGTCAATATCTGTTATATTATGATGACCTATATAGATACAAATCAAGATAAATATAAATTTGGTGTTGAAATAAAATTATGGACAAGGGAAAATCATTAGATTAAATCGAAATCCTTCCAGTAGAACAGACGTGTTATTATCGAAATGCTGTGCAAAATGCTTCTTTATTCGAGCTTCCTTTCAAATTTACCTTCGGATCGCGCAATCTCCGTAGAAAGCTTAACAACGCTGCGCGTGCCAGGATGCTAATACGCGCACATTGTTCATCTTCACACACCCATTGTGACGTAAATTACGTCACCGGTCAATATAACGCCATTATATTGACCGGTGACGTAATTTACCGGTCAATATAACGCTTCTTATCCTTGTAGCGATGGTCACGTGACAGCATTTTGACCAATCGCACACCAGTATCTTTATAGGTCATATAATATATTAAAATGTTACATAGAAACTCGTATAAGAGTTTAATACTGCAGTCACATAAATCATATCTGTTCTTAGTTACTGCAATAATATGGATAATGATTGATAAATGGTAAAGTATGAAATATAGAGTGATTTTGAAGAAAAGAAACAGAGACATTGGTATAATTTATAAAGAGAGAGAAAGAGACTGAAACAAAAAGAATCCACGCTTAAGAACATAATTATCACAATTTACCTTAGGTCTTTATGTATATTTTACAGCGCGTGATTGTTTGTAAACTTTCTAACACTTTACTGACATGTTACGAATAAGGCCTATTTAACATAATCAACAACCGTTTACACATTTAGCCTACACGCTGTTTTATATGTAAAAGTTAATACGAATTATTAATGTTTTTTGTTTTAATTCTGTATAATAACAAACATCAAACAAAACACCAATGCCGTAAAAGCCTTGAAATCGCATACGTGCGTTAATTTTTCGCTGATCCCCCATCTGTCTTCGGGAGTACGTGCAACGCAACGTAGTCGAAACAAAAATCAATAGAAGGGGGGGGGGGGGGGGGGCAAGCGATGACTAACCCATCTGAAGATGCCGCATCTTTCAACGCGCGGGAAAATTGGTTGAGTCCTAATTGAGGAAGAAGTTTTACAGTTTATCCACGGAGTAGCTAGGGTTAATCGGAATGGGGGTGTGGGGGGGGGGGGGGGGGGGGGTCAAGAGGGGTTCAGCTTTCCCTTAGGAGGGGGGGGGGGGGGGGGGCGGTGTACCATTAAGTCATAACAAAAATATTGCATCATACGTTTTGCATGTATATTAATTTTTGTTCTGACTGTCTGATATGGATTCAGCGTGGGGGCAAGAATCGGTCAAGGAAGAGGGCTATCTTCACCCCTTCTCCCATCTTGTTACGCCATTGTCTCTAACAAGAAGCTCTATACTGATTGAGTGATGTTCTCCTATGGAATATAATCAGGCGCTCGTGTTGTATTTCAAAAGCTTAACATTCGATTCAGTTTATACAAAATATAATCGCAGTTAAAAAGAACAATATCGTATAGAAATCCTCATGATTCATGAATATATATGTTTCTATTTTCCATAAATTACTAGATGCTTTTTCCACTCGTTCTTTAATCTTGCTTGCAAACCCGTTAATTTTATGAAGCGCAAAATGAATGTTTAAATGCGCTGGTCATTGGCGTTGGTTAATGTTATTAGGGTAAAGTGCACCAACTTGCCGGGTACTTTGGCAGGTACTTGTTTGCTACATCTTGAGAACACACGAGCCACGTTGGGGATCGAACCAACGACCTTCGTGTTGAAAGGCACAGGCCCGAAACAAAAGCGTATACCAAGGCATTTGTAATTGCGAAGAAGCCTTGAAATAAAACTAAAACGAATCACTCCTTTTGCCGGGATCCATCCATTGACTGGGCGGGTGGGTGGGTGTGTTTCGAAACAAGTGTTGACAGTGCCGGAACAAGAGAGTAGTTGCTCGCTTCTGTTTCTAGCCCCCCCCCCCCCCCCCCCCCCCACCCATCTCCCCTTCTCCACCCTTTTACCCTGCTTACTGCCCCGTGGTGAAAAAATTTCAAGTAATGCGTGAGATTAATTTAAATTTGGGCATTATTATGCTGCTACACTAAAAAGAAAACGTTACACCCCTCGACCCCTCAACCTCCTGGAGTCCTTGTGGTTGACCGTGCCTGGCTACGCCCCTAAGGATTGCTAGAGGAAAATGTCAAGTAGGCTACTTGGCCAACTCCCACTGGTTCTACTAAGCACATAGACACGATAGAGGGCCAACCAACCCCCACACTCATTCATTATTATCCAAACACCCACTCGCAAAGAGCGACCACATTCATCTCCAGTCCCACTTGTGTGGGTCAATGCCATTTACCAGCCGCCTCTTGCTCAAAACCACCGCATTATAATTGTATTATTTATATACTTTAAACAAAATGTTTTACAGTGAACAATGGCCCATGAGGTAATAGATAAATCTTATCCAGATTATAATCATAACAATACTTTATGGTAATATTTCTGAGAATTCTTAGATACTTAATAAATAATTCCTCTAAAAAGGTCGCCCTAAACGGTTTTTGCTTCTGTTTTATTTTAATCTTTTTAGATGTTTCTTTTTCGTTTCCTTATTTCTCTCATATGTTTTGTAAGTATCATCATATATTTAATTTCTAAAAATATATCCTCGAGCAACCTTTTTAAAAACAGATTTATATGATAAATATAATTTAATATCCCGTAATTTAAGACCGGAATGAAAGGGAATGAATGAAAGGAATGAAACGCCCAAAATAATGATCTAATAATTATGCGAAAGAAATATAAGTTTTAGTAGTCCATTCAACCAAAATGTGCAGAAGATAGAATTCCAGAAAATTTGATCAGTGACTATAATAGATGCTTAGTTGTGGTTACAAATGGTTTTAGTTCTAGAAGCTGTGTGTGTTTCTTCATTCGGATACAGGCTGTTTGTATTACCGTAAACAATACAAGAAATTCAGTTTATTGCACTTCAGATTATAACGTTTCCTGGACTTTGCGCCGTTTAAATTGCCCTCTTAAAATCCTTCAGCAAATAAGTTTTTGACAAAGCCTTCAAACATTATCGCCAACAGGATTATCAACCACGTTGACTAATTCCCAACTCGAGATGTCAAATATTATCATCTCTTCAGATACATGAGAGAAGAAAGACATTTTTACGTGGGATAACAGGAAAATGGAGACTAAAAGTCTCATTTCTACCACGGGGAGTGATTTTATTATTTATATAATATATAGGTTTGATTAAGAATTTTATATTCGTACATAATTATTAAAGTTGTATATCTACCTTAGCAACCGCGAAATACTGGTAATCATATTTTTAATACATGAAAATCTTGTAAATAGTGAAATAAAATAGAGACCAATATTATTTTATTACATTAAAAAGAATATATATTATGATGTTCTGTGTTTTTAATGTCATATATGACCAGATGACAATGAACAACTATTCCACTGGTTCTATCATTCAGTTGAATATATTCGAGTATATGTATAAGTACATGGAAAATATTGTAATAGAGGCAACATAATGAAATCAAAGACGCTCATAATTTGTGTTTTCTCGATTTTTGAACATTCATCTGACATGTGTCTGAGGTAGGGGGGGGGGGGGGAGGGCAGGGGATTTAATAACAGCAATAAGGGGTACGGATTCCTCGAAGATAATATGTGTGCATGTGTTTGTCTGTGAAATATATTTGTTTGTGTGTGTTTATGTAGATGTGTGTGTGGTGTATATGTGTGTGTGTGTGTGTGTTTGTTTGTGAAATGTGTGTGTACAATATGTGTGTTTGTTTGTTTGTGTGTGTTTTTGTATGTGTGTGTGTATGTGTGTGTAAAATATGTTTGTTTGTGTGTGTGTGTGTGTGTGTGTGTGTGTGTGTGTGTGTGTGTGTGGTGTTTGTATGTATGTGTGTGTCTGTTTCCATGTGAAGGGGTAATGCCCTATCCCACGAGCTACCACACTCTTCGTGTTCATATTGCGTTATCATGTTTGAACATAATAAAGTGCACGCAAACTATCGATTTTCACAGACAAACGAATGACGAGTGTGGAAACATTGAATATATTGATGATGGGGGACAGAATACACTTGCCATGTCTCGGCAAATCTTGGTTATTGTTTGCCAATGAACTTGACTTTGCACTCATTGGGGGTAGCTATGGGGGTGGTAAGGGGTGGCTACTGTACCCCTGTGGGTAGGCTTCTCTTGCCCCCTCTTTCAGTCTGTGGGGGACAACACAATAAAGAAATACATAAACCCACAATTTAATTCAGTTGGCTATTAACGCTGTTCACTTTTGGGGCATGGTGCAGCTATTGCTCATGTTCGCCCCATCTCCACCTCCGTCTGTTTCGGCCCCCGGTTACGCCTCGTCTTGCACTCTAACTTGGCGGCAAGATGAACTACACGACTAGATGTGTATAGATTTCTTGTTTCTGTACCAACGTCCTCTCTCGCAAATAATGTTCAACATGAACTGTTGCGACAAGATAAAACAAAACTCAAGTGTTTATTTTGTTTGTTTATTTGTAGGTCTGCATTATGTTTCGGAAGCCTTGTAAAGAGTGGTGCCCCGGGACCTCATCAAACTTCATCCGACGTCATCGATGAAGGCGCTGCCCTTCCTCAACTTTCTACCTCCTCTTTTAATTCTTCTTGATCTCGCTGCCACTATAACTTTCTTTATATTTATTTTCCTTTTCTTTCTTGTTCACTCTCTTTCTCATCCCTCAACCCTTTTAAGCTACGAATATTTTCTTTCCTTCTCGTTCGATTTATCATTATGATTATTATTATTATTATTATTATTATTAGTAGTAGTAGTAGTAGTAGTAGTAGTAGTAGTAGTAGTAGTAGTAGTAGTAGTAGTAGTAGTAGTAGTAGTAGTAGTAGTAGTAGTAGTAGTAGTAGTAGTAGTAGTCGTAGTCGTAGTCGTAGTCGTAGTCGTAGTCGTAGTCGTAGTCGTAGTCGTGGTAGTGGTAGTGGTAGTGGTAGTGGTAGTGGTAGTGTAGTGGTAGTGGTAGTGGTAGTGGTAGTGGTAGTGGAGTGGTAGTAGTAGTAGTAGTAGTAGTAGTAGTAGTAGTAGTAGTAGTAGTAGTAGTAGTAGTAGTAGTAGTAGTAAGTAGTAGTAGTATCATTATATTTATTATTCTTAATATTATCATTATTATTGTAAAACGTTCATCCCTCCTAACCATTAAAAGGACCGCCCCTAACGCACCCCTCTGTTCTATATTTCACTCTCTATCTATCTTACGAATATCCCTGAATACGTCTGTCTCTTTGGTGCTTTATTAATATCATCACTTAATATTATTGTAGTCGTTCTTGTTTGAGAGGTGCACGACCTTTCCGCTCGACCTTTTGCGACATTTCTCCAGCGCTGCCCCTTCCATTCCCAATATATCGATTGATTAACTTTAATCACGTGTATAGCCAAACGGAATAATATAAACATACATTTTGCTTGTAGGGATATATATGAGTAAATTAGGAGCGGACAGCCGGTCATTTATCAATATAATATGAGAGGGGTGGGGGACCGGGCGCCGCCGTAACAAGCGAGGATTTGTCAGACGAGGGATCACTGGGGGATGTATGCTTTCATAATAATTATTCAATATTGCTCCGTTGGAATGCATGTATTATTAGTATTTCATATTTTTGTTCGCCACAACCAGTCGGGATTTCCTTTATAATTTGCTTTATATGATATGACGACACAATCATGATCCAATGTCATTGCACCCCTCCTCGGAGAGTCAAGATCTTTTCTGGTCTTATTTTGTTATTGTTATTATCTTCTTTAACTTACTCAGTGGACATTGCGCGAATGTATATCCTTCTCCTTTTTTAATAACCATAGCTCTAGTACATGCATGGGCGTTCTGGTACATTCTAACTGGTACTGGGGGCTTAGGTTTTTTGCCCGAATAGCATTCCCATTTTCACCTTCCATGCCGCCCCCCCCCCCCCCTCCCCCCCCCCACCCCCCCCCCCCCCACCTCTCCCGCCAAAAAAGGTCTTCACCACTAATATATAGCTGCCCGATATCGTAAAGTGATTTTTTATAATTTAACCACACTGTATAATAAGATGATTTGGTACAACTGTGTCATGATTTTTCCCGAATTTGACACGGATTTAACCCGAAAGTGGTATCGTTTTCTGCGAATAAGAGGAGCTTTTTGCTTGAATATTGGTGTTTTATTTGATTGTAATAAACTTGACATAGTACAGTCCATTGGTGGTTCAACAAGTTGAAAGTCATCCGGATGTTGTTTTATTTACATGTTATATTTTATAACGTAATAATGCCTTCTGAACACAATAGTTAAGATTTATAACAATTAAAGATTAATGAAGCATCAAAATATTATACACATTATTACGTTATAAATGGCAGCTTATTTATGTTGTTACAAGTTTTAATCAATTTAAACTATAACTGATTAAAAAACACCACACAGTATATACATCGAAGTTGATCGAACGCATGGCGGTGATTCCCCATCTTAATGACTCCCATTTTCTGTTTTAACCTGTTAATTCCTAAGTATTGATATTCCTGTAGCATTAACATGTTGAATGGCAGATTCCGGTATGCAATGCGTTAATCTACAAGACACGTATTCGTGGAAAATTGTGGCGAAGGACAAGAATATATCTGCTAAGATCGTTATGGATTTGTTATTCGGTGCAAAAGGGTTCAATCATAATACAGCGCTTAATTAGCACCTGAACGCAGGTCCTGATAGCTTATGGATGTCTCTTTTAACCGTTAATTAGTGTTCTTTTCATGGTCATATGTTTACAGATTACCGTTTTTTAACCGTTAATTATTGATGTGGCGGGATATTCCGTGTATTCTTCTAAATATGGGCTGATTAGCCGTTTGTTTTGCGTGCGCAGTATGCATAATGCAGTTCGTACGTTAACACGATTAATGTGAGTGTAATAAAGACCGATTAACCGACTGTTTTTAAGTAAATATACCCCGTTATGAAAACTAAATAGTCATTAGAAAGCAAATATATATTTGTGTACAAGATATCATAATACTTGTGTTTATTATAACCATGTTGGTCAGTCCACTGATGAAGACAAATATGAAAGAAGTATCACGTGCATCTGATATAATCACTTTATTTTTATTATTTATGTCGTGTTTTATTTGGCTTCTTTGCGTTTGTGCGTAAATAATGAATGAAATGAAATTTTATTTACCAAACAACAATATCGTTCATAAATTTAACATAAAGCACAGGATAGTTATATTATAATTGTAGGCCTACACAATATTATTGTTGGTAAAAATAGACATACACGTGTATATAAGTGCTTATTAATCCAATTCTAATATTACTTGAAGTTATTAATAGTCTCGTAATCCACTTGCATCATCATTCTCTCTCTCACTTCTCCCCCTTTCTCTATCGTCCTATTTCTTTATTACCCAATCATCCCGCTAATCATAGTACATCAATTCCACCTCTATCTATAGTATCATCAAAGCATGCATGGAGAAGGAGATCCAAATTTTACGCCATACACTATATATATAATTTTATTATACATACACACGTGCATACATCAACCCAATTCACTACCTAAACTTATATGAGAGTATTGCTTAATATACGAACAAACCATGCATTTGATAATGAAATGGTTAATGTTAATTTTTGCGTCTTGTTCATTCAGACTGTTTTCGTAACCCCCGACCAAAATACAAACCAGCACTATTATCCATGCACTAAAGTACATGGCATGGTGAGGTAGGCGTTTTCAGCCAACTGTATACCAAAATCAGCAGGCCGCGCTACTTGGAATAATTATTCATCTTGACTTGAATTTTGTCCACGCTTGGTTTTAAAGTCATCGTTTTAAGTTACTCAACATTCCTACACCAAGTAATCTGCCCCTCTTTCTTTCGGGTTATGGAACCCATGTCTACGGCCGCTTGATGTTCACTCCATCATTCTGATTATACAACAATTTGGGCTGAATATCTCGCCTAAATTTCTCACAAAATATGATTTTGTTTTCTTCATTTTGTGGGTTTTCCATTTCTAAGTGCATATAATATCTAATCACTTTCAATTCAGAGAAAGGAATGCAGTGTGCCCACAAAACGTTCAAAACGGAGTCAAAGAGCAAATTTTAATCCATAAAATTCACAAATCAAATCGAACTGACCCGTTTGTATTATATAAAAATAGGGAAATTCATCTGTCATGTTTCCCCTAAATTGGCGTCTGTGTTTGTTTGCGCAAGTCGACGGGACTTTGTGGAATACAAATTGAACGAAGCCAACGGAAATTTGAGATGAAAATATGTGAAAGATATTAAATAATGGAAGTGAAGATGGAATTTTACAATACGAAATGAAAAAGGGTTATGAAACGGGGTCCATGCATCAATGTGGTAGCCATGGCAGAGGGGTAGCCCAGGGAAAAAATCATATTTGGGGCAATGGGGGTAGAGTGATCCCGGGAGTGATCCGGGGAGTGATCCCATCGGCGTGAATGAATGGATCAAAATTGTGGCATTCTAATTTTGCCTACCGCGCGAAAATTAAAACAAAAACTTATACAAATAAGAATAGGCGACCGGTTAGCCATACCGTAATCTTTATGAGTGAAAATCTTTTTTCTATTTCGGTTTTTCAGGTCCCAAATTAGAATGTTTGGCCCCAAATATCCACATTTGAGGGGCAAATTCGTTTTACAGTGCAAGGAACCTCGTTGTAAAGAGCTCTGCTATAAGATACCCTTCTTATAACAAAGTGAATTTGCTGGTCCCAGATCTTTATATTCTGTCGTGTTTTTTGTTTAAACACTGGTTTAACAAGATACCTGGTATAACAATGTACATTTGTATGGTCCCAAGGATCTTGTTATTATGAGGTTCTACTGTAGCTAGATGTTAAAGACAATACAACTGTTTTTTTTTATCATTGTTCACCTTTTTCCCGGGAGGAGGGGGAGGGGGGGGGGGGGGGGGGGGTAGCAACAGGCTATTAACCAAAATGTTACCCATCTTGCCTCAACTCTTACATGAATTTGGTTAAAGAAACATAATATATAATAAATATCGCGATATTTAGAGTGGTACTATGTGATTATAATTTGATTGGAATATGAAGCATAGTTGGTCCTAAAATAAAATTTTTAAAAAGAAGAATAAAAAGAGAAGAAATATGAAAAGAAATTTAAATTCTGGCAAGAATAGTCAAGTTTGACTGATTGCCATACAATAATAACAACAACAACTCCTACATGAACCTAAATGTGACTTTACATGTAGCCTGAATGAACAAGTATATGACCTTTCAATTTAAATAATGAAATATTTTTTATTATTGACTGAGCACTAGAACGCAAGACTTGGCCTCATTTGTATACGTTTACCGGTTAGCTGACTCGAATACTAAACCAAGCGATACCATACAAGTGTGAGACTATCGGTGATTATGACCGAGATAATATCGTCTGTTAATCGCCTAACGTCCTTTTGAAAAGTCAGAGCCCTTTTCCAGCGATTGTAACGCTTGTAATGGTCTATACTATAAGTGATACAAATCAAAGCGTTTAATTCTATACAAGTCAATCATTTAGTGTTGGTGATGATTAACGTCAGGACTTTAAGTAAATTGGATAATTACCTTTAGCGACCTTATGCTCAATTACCAGACACCACGTCCGTTATCTGATGATGATACACTTTTTTCATCATTACAACCGTATCTCTTCTTTATATCTCAAAGTGCCCTAGAAATGTTATTTTATAGTTCTATTTTTAATCAAAGTTATACCACACCTGGGTTCGTGGAGTTAAGACCTGTAGCTTCCCTTTCATCGAAAAAGAGAACAAATATGATCTAAAAATGTGTGATTTCAAAAGAATTAACGAATCTCAGGTGAACATGTGCTTTCAAACAGAGCATGAAAACACATGATCAAAAGGTCGGCACATATCGAAAAAGTTCACACTATCAAAATGTATGCTTAATGTCTTTTGAAATAGAATACAATTATCAAAATGTGTGCTTAATAGCCTTTGAAAAGCGAATAATATTTTACTGGGTCGCATCTGTGGGAGAAAGAAAAGGTTGAAGCAATTAAATGCATCTATGCTATCTGATAGTTAACAAATATCAATTGTTGAATGCAGGTATTATGTCATTAATCAGCCTGATAACCTAATAAGATTGTATTTTTGTTCACACACTCTATCTACTCAACTGTTCCAGGCCTCGGGGTGTCACACAAAAGACAACGAACACCATCCCTTCTAAAAGATTGTGTATAATTGTTCGTGTATCATATTATCAGTCTATTTGTGTGCTTCAGAACTAAAAGCCCATGAAAATTTACCACGAAAACAGTCCCTTTGACGGTTTATACCACAGTCCTTTTTTTTAGGAATGTCCAAGAAACCATATATACAATAATTATGTAGGACTGCCAATTCCATTTCATTTCTACATGGTGCTAGCACAAACAAACTGTGCAGCTAGCTACTGCTTTACGAATCCCTAGATGCCATATATTTTATATACGGCAGCTCTACAGAAAAAGAAATTATGACAGTGTATTTTATGGTTCCAATCTGTGTACTGTGCGAGTTGATGAAGTTCAGAATGAAGTCAGTGGTCGGATATATATTGATTGGGAAAAGACAAGTGGGGTAATGCGCGAGATTTCACATGCATGTGACAAAGCTGCATCTATAGACAGACCATCACTACTCACTGTATCATATCTTAGAGCGAGAGTATAATCATATGGAGTGCATTCAGTGCCAATAAACATCAAGTCGTTAATAAGCGCATTGATCGATGTAAGTTCAAGATCCAATCTGTACTGTCTTGTGTACTGTAGGTGTCATGACACCTGCTCCGGGGAACAATAATCCACATTTCATTTTTCATCGACCGACACCGATTTCTAATCCGAATCATAAACCTAAACCTAAACCTATAAACCATAACCCTATAACTTAAACTAAAAACCGTCGATAACGTGGGGAAAACCATCGGAGCAAATGTTACCGGAGCAAATGTCGTCCCCGCTTTGCGATCGATATCGAACCATGTTTTCTCGTTAGCCAATCAGAGAAGTAGAAGTCACGTTGAACACGATTCGATGTGCACGTATCATTTAATCTAATCAAGACAAATAATGTTATTAATAAAGTGTGACAGAATTATGATCGATCTTTTTCCTCATATCGATCATGTATTAAAGATCGATGCTTTCCCCTTTAACATCGATAAATATGTCACATAATTATCGCACCGGGTCTTACTCAAAATTTTTGCTTTTTAAGTGGTCAATGATTATACCAAAAAATAAAAAGTCGATCGATTAAATGTTCGTATCTGTTCAGAGGTGATTGCAAATTAGGCGCTATATTATATCAGGTTAAAATAATCGTGAAAGAGTTACTGTTCGTTACCTCGCATCGATCGATACATACTTTTAAAAATGTCGTTGTTTAACACTTACGGCACGTCATAAGAATACACCGGCATGCCATAAATGGGTTACATATTCTGAGCGGTCATCGCCCAACAACCCTATATCGGAGCTAATCTGTCTCTATTTGTATTCGACTATGAGGAATATATTGGAGAACAAATCTCTCTCGGTCTCGATGAAATTCAGCACCGGCTATCGGTAGGGGCAATGCAGGAAAAAATACTAATACACGCTTCGGGAAAGAAAGAAAAGGGGAATCAGGGAATGGGATATGTATGGGAGAATATGGTACTTTAATACTCCCAACAATTTGCTCGATGACGCCATTTGTATATGTGTTTTGTACAGTGACGGCCTCTAGCGCTGACCCCATGAAAGCTCGGGTTTCGGAGGAGTGTGATACGTCCCAATTTTGATTAAACGTTGTTTTGATTTTCGCGCTATTATTTGCCGTGGCAATTGTTCGGGAACCGCAACACGAGTTGGAATGGCCCATTAGTTTGAGGTTTTATCAGTTTTTTCCACCCCTCCAGTCATTCCCTCCCCAGTTTAACACCCGAAAGCTGTCTAAAAAAGCGAGACCCATTTCTCCTCATTATGAAGATTTTCATTCGAGGCAATTCTCATTCAATGTCAGTTATTTGTATAATCATTTGAAACTGTTTTCTTTGTTATTTAAAGTCTGTCCCTCCTTCTTTCGTGTGCAGCAGTTCGTCATGCTCCAAGTGCAACGTTTCTTTACTATCTTTGATTATTCCTGTCTGGGGAGAAATCCTTTGTGCCCCTCTCTCTCTATACGAATATTGGGTCAGTCAACTAATTTCCCTTTCCATGTTCCCACCCCACCCCCTTCACGTTATGCCCCCCTTGGAATCAATGTATCACCGGGATGCTAATAAGGGGGTCCCAATTCAGAGATGTTGATTTAAGGACCTCAAAAGGCAGAGCTTGCATGCTTACGGAAAGAAAGAAAAAAGAGTAAAGTAAACTTAGCAGAAGTACTCGACAGACCCCACTCATGCCATAATGACTCGAGCTTTCTAATGGAACAAAAGACGAGTCTTTAAAGCAGAGGTAAAATATTTTGACTCGATTTCCATAAACCGTGCACTCGTGCGCGTCTCTAACGCCTTGATCTCTTCTGCAAACTTTAAGACAGTCGCTCAAAGCATCATTATTAGAAGAACAAAAAAAAGTTTCGCGTCTTGAAGACAAGTCATCATCTTGTGTAAGGGATGAACCTGTAGCTGCACTATTTCATCAAGATTTAGTCACCTAAACCTCACTACATCTTACAACACTTAGATGATACACGGATATTCTATTTAAAAAAAAAACGTACCTCGTACAGCTCGCAGTATACAGTTATGTTGCATTATTTTACTTAGGAACTAGTTATAAATGCCCAAAGAACCATTGGTTAACGCCAAAATGACGAATGCTACATACAGTTCCACCAGAAAACAGAGTTATAAATGGACAAAAATTAATCTCAATTGAGTCATCGTTATAATGGCACCTGCACAAGTCTCCATACACTTCTCATGTACACTTTATAATCCATCTTATCATAAGCAAACAGTCATTAAAAAAGCGGACGATCGGTAGACTTTATATGTTACATATTAGGTCTCTGTGATCGGAATAGTGTCAGCAGTTTGACCCAGAACCCTATATGTATATTATGTTATGTAGGAAATGATTCAGATGTAGAAACAGGGAGAGAGAGATAGAAAGAGATGGTAATAAGGACATACATATATCGAGAAACTAGGAGTGTACGTGTACGTGAGACGAATGAATAAAGACGATTTGATGCATTTTAGCATAAAACTGGTAGTGTATATCGATAATTAATCAACTATACTATGAACTGAAAGGGGGGGGGGGGGGGAGGGGTACAGCCCTGGTTGGCGTGTATATATACACTTCATAGAAACTGGTGAAAGACGCGAGATTATTATTAGAAATGGCATGAGACGGTCGCTGAGCCGCTGAACGTTAGTTACTATGACATTGGATGAGAACCGAGAAACGTAGCAGTTCATTGGCGTCGTTCCTCGCAATGCCGCAAGCACAGCCAATGCATTAACCTACAAATATACATGATATAACTATAAAGTAATACAGTATCACGAACATCTATGCCAAGGTTTGTAATTTAAACCGACGTGTGGAAGATAATGCTCATATGGCTTATTTAAAAAGAAGAATTTTAAAATTAAAAAGGGAATGTAATATTGTTAATTTCAATTTAGATGACAACTGTTGTGATTACGACATCTTCTTTCCCTGATTACGAGTATAATTATTATTTAGATAATGTATTACAATGCGAATTGCAGTTGAGCCAAACGTATATATCGTGAACCATTGCTGCGTTAAAGTAATACAAACACACTCGCAGCGGTCATTATGTGTTCCTAATGAGACTTTGAACTCGTAAAAAATAAGAGCAAAATATAATAATAACAAACACGTTTGTTAGTATGTTGCTAAGTCAAGGTCTTATTTAATCGACAATCTCTCTATATCAAAATGCACAATACACTGGTTCTATCGAGCATATATGTAATGCAATAGAGTAAGTCAGTGTTTAAGTTTTGTAGTAAAGTGTTTGCTGGGCAAAGGGGGAATCGATTTATATGAAATTAATTGATAAAATATATGCCACCTTTTTATATCGACAATACGATATGAAGGTATTAAATCTAGATTTTTATTACAACGTAAAAGGTAAGAACAATACTATTCAAAGTCATGGTTATTTGAAATGTTTTCCAAGCTTACCTGTGTCATGAACCGATCGGCACCCGTGCCTTCCTCGTCTTTAAACACGATATCCTCATTAAGGTTGACGGCCAGGGTATCGAACCTCTCATCTCCTCGTCTGATCCGACCCTCGGGTGGCCCGCTGGCCCCTACCGTGTTCTCAGACACGTTGGGCACCCTCTGCTTGTACAGCAGCGGGGATGTATTCCGGGGCCGATGGGACGGCTTGCCCGTGCGGCCCGGGTGGCAGGCCTGGGACAGCGCGACCAAACAGACCAATGCCGTGAGTAAATGAATGATGCAGCAGCGAACTGCCACCTTAACACCCCTCATCCTGTCTCGATCTCTCCTTCAATCTCCCGGTGGTTTCCTTCGCTAACGAGCTCCAAGAAGGCTTAAGTCTTCCAGTTATCCGCCAGTCGACTTCTTACTTTAGGTTGATCACGATCCGCCCAAACACCACCCGATGGACGTATATAGCACCACTTTAATCAATCCCGAAACAAATCTGCTAAGTCAGTGGTTTCCCATCGTCTCATCCTTGAGATAAATCATTGGAGACGCACTTTTAATTCCACAAGTTGTGTTAAGACGCCAGCAGCTTCCCGTAGTAATGCCCCGGTGCAGTAGACGGCGGTACATCTATATCTACCCAAGAGGAGCGGAGATGTGACTATCCCTTCGTCGACAACACGTGTGAACCCCACAGACGCACTGATGTTGCTTTTTATTCGGCGGCTGTCAGAAATGTGCACATACAGTAAAACAAAAATTGAGAGAGAGATAGAAGGGGTGGGAGAGAGCTGGAGAAGTGTCTGGGTAACTCTGGTCAAAGGACGAAAGAAGCTGCCTATAGCATTGACTAAAACACACAAGCGATATGGGTCGGGCGTTGATTGGTCGAAAATCAACCGTATCCAAATTGTTTGATTAGCCCTACGAGTGGTTGATCGGCGGAGGTTGGTCTTTTCTCGTCCTCTCTCTTTCCCTCACCCTATTCTCCTCTCTCTATTTTAATCTTCTTTCCTCTCTTTTCACTTTAATTGTGTCAGAACTGAACCGTCACCACGCGACAACCTCCACAATGAGAATGCAGCGTGACCCTGCTCCTACCCTAGCATCCTAGCCGAGACGTCAAACAAGGAAGCGTAATACAGAACCTTAAAGGCAAAGGATTCCAGCCCAGTAATCTGGATGATGAAGAGGAGTCCTCGTTGGAGTCAATGACGTAGTGAGCGACGACAGAGGAAGTAAGAAAGCAGAATGAATTCAAGATGGGTGCTAAGTGTCCACATCGATTTCTCTTCCGAAGGTCATGTTACCTTCGGCTTCATCATGTACTTGTCATGACAGCGATGAGGCGATTGGTTGGCTGGCAAACGATCTGGGCAATGCGAAATCAGTGATGACGACAACGGCTCAAGCAGCGGAAAATCGCCTAAAAACATGTTGCCATAAAATATAAAGATGAAGATGAATCGAGGGGTAATGAAACAATGTCAGCGAGCCCCGGCTGTACGGCGGTGGTTCACGTGCAGTTCACATCGATACCCTAGTTCAAATGGGCCTCGCTACCGCCAAACTGCATCCCTCGATTCCTTTCCCTCCCTCTACCATCCCCACATCTCATCCACGATTGGCTATCATACTTATTGCAGCCTTTGTAGGCCTGGCGAACGCCAACCAAACACGAGACAAACTCATGAAAAAGAAATGCGGGAGGGGTGAATCCATTTGCTAGTATTTTCTGTTTTTGTTAGAAATAGTCACCCCTGGATTGCTTGTTTAGATTCCGTCCACTGTCAATGCTGCTTTAATTGGCAAAAACAACCACTGTCTCGACTCGCTCGTTGAATCCAGACCTTGCATGTGACTGGCATACTTAAAAAACACCGAAATTAGGGGACGAGAGAAACGTCCGCCCGTACACATCGGATGGCCCGAAGCATTCGGCTTTTAAGTCTTCATTTGCAACATTACGCGCCATTCATCCCATGTTCATGTGCGCAAATTGAAATATCAATTTGGATGTCATTTTCACCAGACCGCAGAAGACTCTCGAAATCCGTATGATGCCTTTCGAATGTCAGCTTTTTAAAAGTAGACCTCCAATGACTCACAAATCTGAAATGATATAAGGATGTGCTTGGTTGTGTCAGTAAATTGGTCCCAACACCTTGTTTGTCGCTGGAACTATACCTGCTAAAGTTCGTCAACGATCCGCTAATTGGAGATGATCAAAAAGGTGCCGAGGCGGCCGGGGGCGCGTTTTTATTTAGAACTCGCTCGTTTATAACCATTTTGCACGCATATATGATGCGTGTTTATCTGTCATGAACACTGAAGATTCACAAATGAAAAAAAAAAAACTACAATCATAAATTATCCTGAAAGATAAGATGTAGATAGTGATAACCAAAATTATCAATGCGTAATTGCAAATGACAAAAAATAACAATTGCCCTTGCCGGTACACCGATCACCATATCACAAAATTGGCTATCGGACTTACCGCTCAATTGCACACTGGTTTTCAAGGTAACCCTATAACACTGCATACGCAGGTGATAACTCAAACTGAATACACGTGGTTGATATTGTCCTGTTTTTATTGGTTTGGGTGATCGAGATATGAAATTAATGATTTTTATCTTGTAAAAACCCGTTTGTTACACCTTAGCAATAAAAATCATCCACCAAAGTTTATTGATTTAAACTTTAGTATGTACTTTTAGAGTGTGGATGATTCTGCATTTTCTAGACGAGCAGGCATGGACAACCAGGCATGAAGGTTACTATTCAAATATCACAAATCTTATCAACATTTTTTATCAAATTACATAATTTGGTATGTGTAGGTCAAACCCAGAAACTGCAAAACATCTTTATATGCAATGTCATTCATGCTGAACATGACCTTTTTGGTACGCTTTCCTAAATATACCGTTTCATGAGACGACCTACATGTCTACCTGCACTTCAACTTGATTATAAAGCATATTTGCCATAATGGGAAAAACATATATGAACGCAAAAAACGTAAAATTATTATGATTATGATTATTACTATCATACTATTATACTATTATTATTATTATTATTATTATTATTGTTGTTGTTAGTAGTAGTAGTAGTAGTAGTAGTAGTAGTATAGTACTAGTAGTAGTAGTACTAGTAGTATTAGTATATTATTATTATTATTATGAGTAGTAGTAGTAGTAGTAGTAGTAGTAGTAGTAGTAGTAGTAGTAGTAGTAGTAGTAGTAGTAGTAGTAGTAGTAGTAGTAGTAGTAGTAGTAGTAGTAGAAGTACAAACGCCATTTCAGTAAGTAAATTCTAGTTTAGACAGCAAAATAGTATCGTTAAATGTATCATACGACGATCATCGACATGCTCCAATCGTGAAGTTTCTGTAATTGCAGTATTATTCAGATATCACAGTTGTTCAAGAATAACTACGATAAAAGAGGAAAATCAACTCGATAATTTTCGGAAGCTATTAACAAAATAGAACAAATACCATTAGGTCAAGGATTGCTATACATTGTTGTACTTTCGGGACGGCACATTCATTCACTTGAGCTGCATTATATGGTTAAAGTTGTAACAGGGTAATTTTCTATGATTGAAAATAACTTCGAAACCACAACAAAAATATCCATTTGATATTACAGTGATGAATTATCCTGCATTATTATCTAAGTGGTGTAGAAATAACACAGGGTGAAGCTACATAGCCCCCGCCCCCGCCCCCTCACTTTAACACCGTACTGTTTATCACACACTCTACATGTAAATTAACCCCCTTCACTTCTCCATATTTTACATCCCTTGTTAATACTCCACTGCAATACGCCAGTATTTCTCATGGTTAAAAGTTGCGTTAAAAATGTATAAAATGACATAAATTATTGGTACAAAATCTCTTTTGCAGGTAAATAGTTCTCCAGGACATGTTTCAAATATGAAAAGGGGATTTGTAGCGCATCATGTCCACAATCGAATGTACATGTATCGTACAATATGATAAATATGTTTGTTAAAGCATGGTCATACATATAAAAACTCGTATGTGTCTTAATTTGAATGGAAAAGAGATCAACATTGTGTATGAGTCTTTACATCAACACATATCACGCATGCTTGTGTGACTAAGAAGTAAACAATACATTTGTCTTGTTTATACATAATTAAGACACAAAATACGACTGTTGGTTTTTGTTCTGCTAATTATGAAATAAATTGGATGGTTTTGTGACCAAGGTCGAGGGTATGTTACTCGGCTGGTAAAGTCATCGCTATAATGCTGCAACTTGCCCACTAACTGTGGACTAGAAGTGAAGAACACGACGCTTGTTTTGTCGTTCACTTCAGGGATCAATTAATGGCGTCTCGTACAATAAACTGAAAACGTAGGGAACTCACCTGGAAGATAATGACCAAGGCATGCAAGTGGTGACCCTGACTTAATGACTATCTAGATGTGAGTGAGGCAGCCACCGCGTCCAATTAGTGACAACTGAAGCAAAACAAAATGAACTGATTTTGCTTTCAAGGGTATACGTGGATTGTAAGAAATATGTTTGTAGATATAACTTTATCGTGTTTTATCTATAATTTAATGTCAAGTAGCAAACAAACAAAAGAACTGTTTATTATAAAGGGTGTGTGAATTAGTAGAAATATCGGTCATATGACATTATCGCGTTTAATCTATTCATAATGTATTCATTGTTTGTGTTACTTACCAGCTGTCAGCAAAATATCCAGGCAACATAAACACATTTTCACCATAAACTGACACAAAACAAGTATGAATTATTCTGCGCTTGGTTATCATGCTGTTTTGTGTAATAAGTTATGCACTAATTACTATAGTATAATTTTGTGTAAACAAAATTGATTCCTTTTGAAGTTTGAACGGTTTTCCATGGTTCAAAACGCCCACGTACCACTAATAGTTTTAGTCGGTTTAGACCAAACTAGGCGAAAATATGTGTTAGATACATATTACATACTCACATGTAATTGTACAAGTCATTATGTATTTATAAACACACATACACACGCACGTAAAACACGCATGCATGATATACTTGCAGATTTCTTTCGAGGTTTAATGTATTTTCAGTGACATGTTCACACAGCAAAGTAACATACAGACAACTTCTTTTTATTTTGCATCGTCATTTGGATGTCATTTTTTCCTTTTCATTTGTACGTGGTTCTTTTCAGCTTGTTATGAACTAATGATGGTATGATACAACAAAATGAGAATGAGAAAAGGAACAATCGAATATGGAATCGAATGCAAAGTTTATCAACTTTCAGTTCTTTATCACATGTTGTTTCCAAGCAGGTATACCAGCCGACCAGTCTCGTTGTCATGGAGATATCAATCTTCCCGCCATTCTATTCCCGCGGGTTTTGCCTCCTCCGTGTTGACAGACAATTGCGACACTCTTGATAGATGGCGCCGAAAACAGAACACATTCGTTGTGCGAGTCTTTTTCCGCCCCGTGACGGCGAAAGGTGATGTGAATTTGGTGATTGGGGTTAGAAGAAGGGGGTTAGCGGAGGGTTATGAGCGGAGGAATCGGCCTTATCTTTCTCCGTCTGGGGTCACAAAGGTATCTCACCATTCTGGAAAGGACATTCGTAACGATATCAGTTTGATATCTCATTTTGCAATAGCATTCACGTCTCTTTTGGGAGTCGTATATATTGTTTATCTTTTGTTTTCTGTCTTTTTCCTCTCTGTCTCATTTTGTCACCGTGTTTGCACTTTCACCGTGGTCCTTTTCACATCAGCAACTATAGTTGACTATAACTTTATCTTGTAACCATACATCTGTAGCCTTTGGGCGTGTATATTCTTCAATCAGCAACTAAAGTTGAATAAAGTTATCCTGGAATCATACATCGGTGGCCTTTGTGTGTGCATATTCGTGAAATTTGTAATAGTGAGAACATTATTTGCTTACAAGTGAGAAATTATGTAAGAATTTTCGTGATTGATGTCTGAATCATAAGATAAAGTCGGACAGTGTATTTTGAGTAGGCTACTAGTCTTGATATGTTCGAATTTCCGGAACATTGAAGGTATCTCCTTTCGTGAATTCCTTGCTTGAAATATAATTTCAGCATTCGTACACTGTTCAAACAAATCACCGGACCTCAGGTGATTTCCAAATGTGACCCGGCATATCCGACCGTATATCACGAACTTATTGATTAATGACGACATCCTTGTCTTAAAAATACTCTGCTGTTTGAAAGGGCATTGCTCTGTAAAATATATCAATGGTTTTGAGAGTTTCTTTCTGAATGAAATTCAGTCCCTCTGTTACTCCACATTAACGTCTAAACGACTCAAATATAAATTTGGAACAGCCTAACGCAAGAAAGTTGTTCTGTAATATATATCAATGGTTGTGAGAGTTTATTTTTGAATGAAATTCAGTCCTCCTGTTACTCCACATTAACGTCTAAACGACTCAAATATAAAAATGGAACAGCCTAACGCAAGAAAGTTGTTCTGTAATATAATCAATGGTTTTGAGAGTTTCTTTCTGAATAAAATTCAGTCCCTCTGTTACTCCACATTAACGTCTAAACGACTCAAATATAAAAATGGAACAGCCTAACGCAAGAAAGTTGTTCTGTAATATATATCAATGGTTTTTAGAGTTTCTTTCTGAATGAAATTCAGTCATCCGGTTACTCCACATTAACGTCTAAACGACTCAAATATAAAAATGGAACAGCCTAACGCAAGAAAGTTGTTCTGTAATATATATCAATGGTTGTGAGAGTTTATTTTTGAATGAAATTCAGTCCTCCTGTTACTCCACATTAACGTCTAAACGACTCAAATGTAAATTTGGAACAGCCTAAACGTATACAAAGTAGGCCAACCTTCATTTAACCGGCCTTTTCTGTCTGACATCCTTGATGTGAAGAGAGTTTTGCCAACGAGGTTCACAACATGAATGTTGTCGGTCAGATCAAGGATGGATCGGTACTGTCAGGCCTGTAGTCGTCACCAGTTCTAGACACACATCAAATGTTTGCCTTTCACCCGCGCGGTCATCAAACCCGAAAATACATAACGTTTTCTTTCTAACGAGGGACTTTATTTCAGAATACAGGTTTTTACAAAGTATTTACAAAGTAACCAAAATAGTAACATTATAATTATATAATATGTAAACTAAATGTGTTCTGATAGTTTACGTATTCCTTTCATTATTTATCATTTGGTCGCGAAAATAATAACAAGTCAAATAAATGTTAAATTCTATTTAACTTCATTGTATATTATGTTAATTAGGTTTAAATGCGATATATTCATAGCTCCTTTCTTTATTTATTGCTTTATTCTGTTATTTACTTTACTGCGTTACTTTAATTGCTTCTCATGTACATTAATGTCGTCCGACCAACCCAAACAGAACATTGGACATACAATATACATTATGTTTGCTTCTCTCCAGCTTGGTAATCCACCTCGAAAATTTACTTACTTCGAGTATAATTGAATTAAAAAAGGAGTGACTGCATAACTCTTTTAAGTTTCTTGCAGTCTACTTAATACTTAGCTACTGATATTATCGCTTTACCCGCTAAGACAGAATTAAGTGACTTTATACAAATAATAATACATTATTTAAATACGTCTCTCTATTTATCAAGCGTCCATGCCTCTCAATGTTCCATCCTCGCCGTATAATGTAAAGTCCGAGCTCATATCCACATGTCTGAGTGGTCCTCGGGATAATTGACCAGTAGACTTGCAAGACCAAACAAAATAATTATTTATGTAAATTATTGGCTGTTAAAATACTAAAAGTAAGTTTTCAGTCTTGGCTTTACATGATACGCTACTTTACAATTATGATCGTGCGATAATATCGATCGTTATCATGGTTAAATTAGCGCGACTTTCCATAGACTGTAATAGGGTTTTAAACGAGTGGGCGGTATACTTCGTACATCTACCCCTTATACACAGCTACACCTATTAGATTATTACCTCTATTAGATAAACAGACGTGTCATATTATAGACATAAATGTAATCATCGTTATTAATCAGGTGTAGAACGATGAAACTTTCTATAATATACCACAACAAACGCCGGCTCATTTTGGCCGTAATTTAAAGGGTAGTAGGACCTATACAGTTTTGGTAAGGCTGAACTTTAGTAACCAAAACCTGCACAATAACATTACAAACTAATAGTTATAATACCACCATGCTCGAAAGGTAAAGAAAATTACAAATTACTAAGTAAAAAGCCTGTAGTATTGCAAAAAGAGCCATTAAAACACAAGAGGGCTCTCTTAAAAAAAGCGTTGCTTTCAACCATTTTTCATACAAAATTATGCATGTGATATTTAGTTGAAATAATAATTAAATAGAGAGATCATCAACGACTATTTTAAAACCGCTTTTGGACATTTTTGAAAAGTGTAAGCATTTTTGTAATAAAAAAAAAAAAAATCATCGAATATATATCTAGCCCAAAATGTATTACGATCGGATATATTTATTGATATTTCAGCCATTTCTGAGCCGATTTTGATCAAATAAAGTTTATTCTGCCATTAAAATTGTATGCTCTTTCAAATTCTACACTCAGTTTTTCCTTACCTCACACAAAATTATTTTCCTAGTAGTTGTCACCCGTTTAAAATTGTAGTAGTAGTTGTAGGTTTGATGAGCTTAATGCATAAAAGTGCCGTATTGTGTGGGTGTATCGACTTTATAAAAAGCAAGAAATGATTAATACCAAAGTGACATAAATGAAATTATTAAATTCAATTTCAACACCGAAGTTTGAGACTTTACTGACGCCGTGTTGTATCTCCACTGCATGGATTTCGCTGTATTATGTTATGGTTGAAAACATGAAAAATCTATATTTGGCCAAGTACAACCCGTGGTGTTAGAGTTCAAGAAGAAAGAA
>JBAMJV010014379.1:0-36564 GCA_037951105.1 Echinarachnius parma
ACTTGACCGAAACCAGTCGGGAGGATGCGGAAAGGCGGAACGAAATTGTCAAAATGTTTAAAATTTGCTTCCAACTAGTTCCCGACATAATTCGTCGGGAACAGTGCCGAAACAATACCGCAACTATGCCAAAACGAGCCGTGACAAGGCGGATCGTCGGCATCATGGCCCGCATGGTTCACGACAAGGTTCCGCACAGTTTCCGACAAGATTCCGACAAGATTCAGCACAGTTCGGAATGGTTTCGGCATGGTTCCCGAATAGTTTACGCACTCACAGTACTTGATCAAGAAACGAAGACATGATTATTTTTGGCCAAGTGTAAATGAAACAAATATTACATAGATAGTACAGTTCTGATTTTAGGGCGCTCTAAATCCTTGTTTTCTTAAAGGTAATCACAACTCATGTGTTATATTTGAAAAAAGGCACATACATTGTATTTAAAAGACAGAATAAACAATTTGATCAAAACCGGATCAGAAACAGCGGAAATACTCATAAATATATGCGATTAATAAGAATAAATGTTTAGGCCCGACTTTTATTTAATAACTTGTATTTATAAATCCTATGCATTGCTGAAAAAACACGGTGGATTTCGCTTTGATATATTTGTGATGATCTCTTTCCTTACTAATTTATTGAACCATTATATATCTTGAATAAAAAAAACAGCACTGTAATTTGGACGTGTTTGGGTTTTTCTAATTTCCCTTTCGTTACAAAATTATGAACGATTGAAGTTTTCAGATAATGAAATATCCGTCGGATTTTCGAAACCGTGAACAAAGTGAGTGCTGTGAGTTAGTGAATTTCACTTTGCATTTGTGCTCATTATTCGGCCATTTGGCATCCATTTGACTTGAAATTTTCACACAATACCCTGTGGACATAATAAATAACAACAATATACATTATATCAACCAATCATCACTTTTTGCACATGTCAACAAAGTTACTAGATCCCTTTAACGGTTATGTGACTATTAACCCCGGGCGATTACCCCCCCCCCCCAAAAAAAAAAAACAAAAAAAAAACAACAACAACAACAACAATAAAAAAAAACACAGAAAAAACATGTGTTATATTTGAAAAAAGGCACATACATTGTATTTAAAAGACAGAATAAACAATTTGATCAAAACCGGATCAGAAACAGCGGAAATACTCATAAATATATGCGATTAATAAGAATAAATGTTTAGGCCCGACTTTTATTTAATAACTTGTATTTATAAATCCTATGCATTGCTGAAAAAAACACGGTGGATTTCGCTTTGATATATTTGTGATGATCTCTTTCCTTACTAATTTATTGAACCATTATATATCTTGAATAAAAAAAACAGCACTGTAATTTGGACGTGTTTGGGTTTTTCTAATTTCCCTTTCGTTACAAAATTATGAACGATTGAAGTTTTCAGATAATGAAATATCCGTCGGATTTTCGAAACCGTGAACAAAGTGAGTGCTGTGAGTTAGTGAATTTCACTTTGCATTTGTGCTCATTATTCGGCCATTTGGCATCCATTTGACTTGAAATTTTCACACAATACCCTGTGGACATAATAAATAACAACAATATACATTATATCAACCAATCATCACTTTTTGCACATGTCAACAAAGTTACTAGATCCCTTTAACGGTTATGTGACTATTAACCCCGGGCGATTACCCCCCCCCCCCCCAAAAAAAAAAAAAAAAAAAAACAACAACAACAACAACAATAAAAACAAACACAGAAAAACACACAAAAAAAACACAAACAAACAAACAAACAGACAAGCAAACAAAAACCAAATAACCCGAGGTATTCTTCTTCTCGGTCTCGGCCTCGGCCTCGGAAATGTTTACCGACAAAATAACAACCCCCCCCCCCCCCCCTTCAAATATTGGGTACGCTATAAAATGGGCGTCGATTTGTAATTGATATAGTGTTCACGGGAATGGGGTAATCTATTCATTAATCCGCCGCTGAACAATAGGTATTAATGGACACGACATCAATAAAAGGTGGTCATAATTCATCTGGAGATCATATGAAAGTATGTGCCTATTTATATACTCATTAATGTGAATGATTGCTACACTGTGACCGATCAACGGTGACCAGTTGAAAGAAGTATCGTAGAACAATGACTAGAACGACGAATGCGGAAAGGTGGCGTAAACATGACGGGACAATGTGTGAAGAGTGCCGAAATGTGTCGGAAATGTGTCGGAAACATGACGTGACGAGGCGGGCCACGCATCCGTCCCGCATGGTTTCGGTCAAGTCGGAAACCAGGCGGATTCATGAAAGCGGAGAAGTGTCACAGGGGCATAAAGCTACCCTGACATTTCTCCGCTTTCATGAATCGGCATGGTTTCCGACTTGACCGAAACCATGCGGGAAGGATGCGTGACACTTGACCGAAACCAGTCGGGAGGATGCGGAAAGGCGGAACGAAATTGTCAAAATGTTTAAAATTTGCTTCCAACTAGTTCCCGACATAATTCGTCGGGAACAGTGCCGAAACAATACCGCAACTATGCCAAAACGAGCCGTGACAAGGCGGATCGTCGGCATCATGGCCCGCATGGTTCACGACAAGGTTCCGCACAGTTTCCGACAAGATTCCGACAAGATTCCGCACAGTTTCGGAATTGTTTTGGCATGGTTCCCGAATAGTTTACGCACTCACAGTACTTGATCAAGGAACGAAGACATGATTAATTTTGGCCAAGTTTAAATGAAACAAATATTACATTATATAGTACAGTTCTGATTTTAGGGCGCTCTAAATCCTTGTTTTGTTAAAGGTAATCACAACTCATGTGATATATTTGAAGAAAGGCACACATTTAAAAGACAGAATAAACAATTTGATCAAAACCGAATCATAAACAGCAGAAATATTCATAAATATATGCGATTAATAGAAACGAATGTTTAGGCCAGACTTTTATTTAATAAGTTGTAGTATTTATAAATTCTATGCATTGCGGAAAAAAAACAATATATAATTACCTTGAATAAAAAAACAGCGCTGTAAGTTTGACGTATTTCTGTTTTTCTTCCATGGACATATGGTTAAAGGGAGTTAGTAACATTGCCCAAATCCTCAAAATCCAATGGGAAAACTAGCAGTTCTTTCATACCTTGTTTTGTTCGTATTAGCACAAAAAAAGCATGCGACAGGTTTCGGTTTTTCTAATTTCCCTTTCGTTACAAAATTATGAACGATTGAAGTTTTCAAATAATAAAATATCGGTTGGATTTTCGAAACCGTGTACAAAGTGAGTGCTGTGAGTTAGTGAATATCACTTTGCATTTTAGCTCATTTCTCGGCCATTTAACATCCATTTGACTTAACATTTTCACACAATACCCTGTGGACATGATAAATAACAACAATATATACTGAACATACGGGCACCCTGAACATACGGGCACCCTGCCCTGAAATTGATACGTAGATATGAGCGTTGTAGCGAGAAGGTGGCTAGGGGGGTTCTGCCGTGGGTTTGGCATCAACCGTTGTGGGCCGGTTGTTCGGGGTAGTGTCGTGGCGACGTATCGTACGCTGTTTCGTTAGGCGGGCCGATCCAGTGTTCCGTTGATTGGTTGTTTGCCCGTGTGCACCGGCCAATCAGCGGGTTCCGTTGTTGACCTATCAGGAACGCAATCGCTCATGCGAGATTGTGATGTTTGGAGCCACGGTAGAGCATAAAAGCCGAGTGTCTACATTCGATATTATCATTTGACAAAGTATTGCAGTAGCATACGAAACGTCGTGATCGTTTAGATTCCTAGTTTTACATTGCGAGACAAGCGAATATCATTAGCGATATTATTTCCGATACTATATCCGCAATGGATTATATATTTACTATTATTGATTGAACATACGGGCACCCTGCCCTGAAATTGATACGTAGATATGAGCGTTGTAGCGAGAAGGTGGCTAGGGGGGTTCTGCCGTGGGTTTGGCATCAACCGTTGTGGGCCGGTTGTTCGGGGTAGTGTCGTGGCGACGTATCGTACGCTGTTTCGTTAGGCGGGCCGATCCAGTGTTCCGTTGATTGGTTGTTTGCCCGTGTGCACCGGCCAATCAGCGGGTTCCGTTGTTGACCTATCAGGAACGCAATCGCTCATGCGAGATTGTGATGTTTGGAGCCACGGTAGAGCATAAAAGCCGAGTGTCTACATTCGATATTATCATTTGACAAAGTATTGCAGTAGCATACGAAACGTCGTGATCGTTTAGATTCCTAGTTTTACATTGCGAGACAAGCGAATATCATTAGCGATATTATTTCCGATACTATATCCGCAATGGATTATATATTTACTATTATTGATTGAACATACGGGCACCCTGCCCTGAAATTGATACGTAGATATGAGCGTTGTAGCGAGAAGGTGGCTAGGGGGGTTCTGCCGTGGGTTTGGCATCAACCGTTGTGGGCCGGTTGTTCGGGGTAGTGTCGTGGCGACGTATCGTACACTGTTTCGTTAGGCGGGCCGATCCAGTGTTCCGTTGATTGGTTGTTTGCCCGTGTGCACCGGCCAATCAGCGGGTTCCGTTGTTGACCTATCAGGAACGCAATCGCTCATGCGAGATTGTGATGTTTGGAGCCACGGTAGAGCATAAAAGCCGAGTGTCTACATTCGATATTATCATTTGACAAAGTATTGCAGTAGCATACGAAACGTCGTGATCGTTTAGATTCCTAGTTTTACATTGCGAGACAAGCGAATATCATTAGCGATATTATTTCCGATACTATATCCGCAATGGATTATATATTTACTATTATTGATTGAACATACGGGCACCCTGCCCTGAAATTGATACGTAGATATGAGCGTTGTAGCGAGAAGGTGGCTAGGGGGGTTCTGCCGTGGGTTTGGCATCAACCGTTGTGGGCCGGTTGTTCGGGGTAGTGTCGTGGCGACGTATCGTACGCTGTTTCGTTAGGCGGGCCGATCCAGTGTTCCGTTGATTGGTTGTTTGCCCGTGTGCACCGGCCAATCAGCGGGTTCCGTTGTTGACCTATCAGGAACGCAATCGCTCATGCGAGATTGTGATGTTTGGAGCCACGGTAGAGCATAAAAGCCGAGTGTCTACATTCGATATTATCATTTGACAAAGTATTGCAGTAGCATACGAAACGTCGTGATCGTTTAGATTCCTAGTTTTACATTGCGAGACAAGCGAATATCATTAGCGATATTATTTCCAATATATACTCCGCAAAAAAAGAAACTGGACACATGTATAAGACCAAATATTTCATATTCATTTACGATAAAATATATGATATTGTATATCAAATTAAAGATAGAACGACCCTCTTCAATATCGGCATAAAATCCAGATGAAATCATTCATGCATGACTTGTCACGGTCAATTAACCACAGCAAGGTCTGTTTTCAAAAATAGCAAAAATGGAACATCCACTCAACCATATAAATGTTGATAAGCATAATCTAAAACGCTATATTCATGACATGGCATAATTTTTCAATACAAATGTGACCTTTTCTATCTTCATCTCAATAAAAATTATAAATGAAGACAAATTGTAAACGTTATAGGTTTTATTTTCATCCAAAAGTAACAAAATGGGGAATTCCATGGCAAAGGTTTATTTGTCGAAAACACAGTTTGTGCCCTTATTTCAGCATGAAAAATGGTATAAATTCTTCTCAAGAATTCTACCGTAGTCCAAAAATCTTCAAAACCTGATGTCACCATTGGTCAAACAGTTGGGCAGTCTTTAACATGACATTTCTCTAGGTAACTATGGTTAAAATTGCAGGGGATACACTCAAACAGACAAGCTTCATGCCTCTAATACAGACCAGTATGATGATGCTCTCATAGCCTGGCCCTGTTTTATTGAAAATTTTGTATTTTCAGAGTTTGTTCATAACAATAAAGTTAAATAATGTCATAATTTACTTGCCCCGCACATCTTGTTTTAAGTGAAACGCTTACTATCATCCTGATCATTTCAGTCGAATGGTGTGGTCCTCCATTGTATTTGCTATTTTTGAAAACAGACCTTGCTATGGTTAATTGACCATAGCATTCCATGCATGAACGATTACACCTTTAATTTATACCCTGCATGCAGAGGACTAAATTCTCTTTAATTTGATATATGATAATCTACACTTTATCGTACATTCATATGAAATATTTCAGCTTATACAAGTGTCCAGTTTCTTTTTTTGCGGAGTATATATTATATCAACCAATCATCACTTTTTGCACATGTCAACAAATTTACTAGATATTTGTTTGTTTGTTTGTTTGTGTTTGTGTTTGTTTTTTTTTTTGGGGGGGGGGGGCTGCAGCCCACCCCCCACCCCCCTCCAGCCCCCCATGTGACTATCAACCCCGGGCGATTCCCCCCCAAAAAACAACAGAAAAACAAAACAAAACAAACAAAACAAAAACACACACACAAACACACAAAGAAACAACCAAAACAAGCAAACAATACCAAATAACCCGAAGTATTCTTCTTCTCGGTCTCGGTCTCGGCCTCGGAAATGTTTACCGACGAAATAACACCCCCCCCCCCCCCCCCCCTTCAAATCCTGGGTACGCTATAAAATGGGCGTCGATTTGTAATTGATATATATGTTCACGGGAATGGGGTAATCTAATCATTAATCCCCCGCTGAACAAAAGGTATTACTGGATACGACATCAATAAAAGGTGGTCATAATTAATCTGGAGATCATATGAAATGATGTGCCCATTTATATATATATATATGAATGATTGCTATGTGACCGATTAACGGTGACCAGTTGAAAGAAGTATCGTAGAAAAATGACCAACACGACGAAAGTGGAAAGGTGGCGTAAACATGACGGGACAATGCGTAAAGAGTGCCGAAATGTGTCGGAAACATGACGTTAACTTGATTTGGCGATGCGGGCCACGCATCCTTCCCGCATGGTTTCGGTCAAGTCGGAAACCATGCCGATTCACGAAAGCGGAGAAGTGTCAGGCCCCGTGTTCACACACAAAATTTTCAGCCCTTAATCATGACTAAAGAATCAGCAGCTGACTATAGAATCAGCTTCTCATTAAAAATTCCTATGGCAAGCCCTTTGTGTAAAAACTAGATAAACTATGTTTTTCTCAGATACACTCAGTTTTTCTCAGATAAACTAAGTTAATCTCCAGATAAACACAGTTTATCAGAAAACTCAGTTTATCAGTTGATAAACTGAGTTCATCAGTTGATAAACTGAGTTTGTCGGATAATGTGTTTATATGGCAAGCCCTTTGCGTAACAACTAGATAAACCCTGTTTTCTCAGATAATCTCAGTTTATCACCAGATAGACAGAGTCTATCAACTGATAAACTGAGTTTTTCTGATAAACTGTGTTTATTTGGAGATAAACTGAGTTTATCTGAGAAAAACTGAGTTTATCTGAGAAAACAGAGTGTATCTAGTTTTTACACAAAGGGCTTGTCATTAGTCATGATTCTTTAGTCATGATTAAAGGGATGAAAATTTGTTGTCTGTGAACACGCTGAGGGTAGCTTTAGTCGCGTTGCGGTGCATGTAAGACTGGTGTACATGGCCATGCACGCACTAAATCCCACACGAATGAGCAAGATGCTTTTTTTTTATCGGGGGGGGGGGGGGGGTGGGGGGCGTTTTGTTTGCAGAATCCTTGATACTTGATGCAGTAATCCCTTGAAGCAGCTATATGTGAAGCTATACTAGGATGTGTCGTCAGGAGGTGCCAGAAATTGTGATTGTGTATATCATCCTTATAACAATCCTTATAATCCTTTTAACATTATTGCACAACATAAGAATGGATTCATCAATAATATAATCATACTACGACATCAAAAACATAAGTATTGACGTGAAGAAGGTATAATCGATATGGCAGCAGCGATACGGCGTAATATATTTTTTGTCAGAAATGTATTCGCTATCTAAAAAAGTCTCTAGGTAAACCGTCGTGGAAAGTATTATATGAATACATTACGTATGCTCATTGACAAAGGGATGTAACAGTTAAGCGTTACTTTAAAGACCAGATAAATAAAATCGGTTAACTAACATTTGGATGTTCCTAAAAAATATCCAATTGGAATTAATATCGAGCCTCACTATTTATATAATAATGTAAGATGATGATGATGATGATGATGATGATGATGATGATGATGATGATGATGATGATGAAAATGATGATGATGATGAAAATGATGATGATGATAAAAATGATGATGATGATGATGTAAATGATAATGATGATGAAAATGATGATGATAACGATGATGATGATGTTGATGACAATGATAGGTATAATGATGAAAACGATGATGATTACGATGATGATGATGATGATGATGATGATGATGATGATGTTGATGATGATGATGATGATGATGCTGATGATGATGATGATAATGATGATGGGGATGACATAGATGGGTATAATGATGATGATAATTTAATAATAATAATGACGGTAACAATTATAATGAAGATGCACGATGATAATGGCGATGACAGTGATGGTAATAATGATGATGGGGATGACATAGATGGGTATAATGATGATGATAATTTGATAATAATAATGAAGGTAACAATTATAATGAAGATGCACGATGATAATGGCGATGACAGTGATGGTAATACTGATAATGAAAATGCATGGTGACAAAGGCGACAATGTATTCATAAGGTGGTGATAACGACGACGATGGTGATAATGATGGGGATGATGATGATGACATTGATTGGTAAATTGATGATTAAGATGATGATGATAATGATGATAAGTCCTTACACGCTGATGTATGTTATTTTAACCCCTTTACCACGCCATTTGGTTTACTGCTTCAAAAGCTATAATTATACGAGATTATTTTACGGACCGGTCGAGTTACCGCATTGGGCGCGCACAAAAGAACCGATCGATATCTGGTTGACCATGGCATTGTATTCGCTTATATTCAACCTAGCGTGAGTTCGCTGGTCAAGTAGTAACTATTACCACGCCATTTGGTATACTGCTTCAAAAGCTATAATTATACGAGATTATTTTACGGACCGGTCGAGTTACCGCATTGGGCGCTCACAAAAGAACCGATCGATATCTGGTTGACCATGGCGTTGTATTCGCTTCTATTCAACCTAGCGTGAGTTCGCTGGTCAAGTAGTACACATAATAGAGGCGATCGATATGCATGGTATAGGCTCAGCGAAACAAAAATATGTCAAAATACTGTGAACTGGCCTGCATGTGTTTGTATACGAATATCCTGAAAGTAAACTTGTGTATTACCATGATAAAATTGTAATAAAACAATAATCACGCAACTGGAGTCGGAGAAACTTGATATGCATGTAGCCAAGGGTTCAATCTTTGTATTCAGCCAAATAATATTGTACTTACATGATGCATATATGTATGTTTATGCAATTAATATAGCCCTTGCTCAGAACAGAGAAATCTCGGTTACCGTATATGAGTAGGCGCATCGGGGACCGAGAATTCTCGGTCCCCGTAGTGATCGGGTTAAGGAAAAGCACCTTGATATATATTTCTTAATGAGAGTCGTATACAGCCTAGTTTTCGATCCTAGCAGAATCTTCGTCAGGGCACAAATGACAGTTACTACAGAAAAAACACAGAATATATACCAACATAAACACATGTATGGAAGGGGGGCTGGAAAGAGGAAAGGAGGCGGAGACACAAAACAATGAAAGCAACTGTCAGTGGGTGAGTGTCTGGACTGCTTGACCAATCAGGTAAAAACAGGCATGGGTGGGTCCTTAAGTGGCTGCAGTCAAAGAAAATGTGATGAGAGTGTAAGGCTTAGAGAAGAATAGAGGTAGGGAGGATCAAAGAAATAAATCAAGAAATGGAAAGAGACATGTGAACAAAAGACAGTTGATGAGGTGTGGGAGTGCACTGGGAGTGCACATTGAGAGGGGAGGAACAATAGAGGGGATTATGAGTGTAGGGGATGGGAGCGAGAGGATTAGGACAAAGAAAGTGAAGTGAAGTGTGTTGCAGGATCGGATGAATAGGATAGGCAAGATCAAAGGAGAGAGTGGAAAGGATGAGGACCCAGTAGGTGATGATATGTAGGGAAGCAACATAGACAAATGAATGGGACAGGGAGTTTAAAAGAGATAGTGAACAAAATGAAGCCTAAATAGGTAGGTGATCAGAGGGAAGGTGGAGAGACAAATGAGGGTGGAACAATATGATCAAAATAGAATGTGGATGTATATGAATAAGCCCATGTCTATGGACAGTGTACCTATTGAGAGAAATTAAATGCAAAAAGTATAACATTAATAAACTAACATGATTATGTGTATGAATGGTGACAATGTATATAATGTAATCTCAAAGGAAACTAAAATGAATATATGGGGAAAATAAAATGGGAAATAAGAATATGAATAGTATGTGGAACAAAGTAAAGTATCGATATGGGGGGTGAAAACAAACAAATGGTGGTGCAGACGATGAAGGGGAGATGCAAAGGTTAATCACTGCCTTATTGGATGTTGAGACCACGGGGATGAATGGTGCAGAGACGTCTTATCCAATACTTCTCTCTGCTGGAGCGGAGTGTGGCCGGGCGGTTACCTAGAGATTCTATTCCCTGTAGAATCATGTCAGAAATGGAGTGATTAGGTAGGTTGAAGTGGTTGCCGACTGGGGCGTCATGTTTGGAGGTGTGGATGGTGGATCTGTGTCCGTAAAAGCGTCTCTTGAGGGTGTTCCTTGTTTCGCCTACGTACTGCATGCCACAGACTCTGCACGTGATAAGATATACAACATTGGTGGTGGTGCATGTGATGTGGCCCTTGGTATGGTGAGAGATGTTGTTGGAGTGGCTGGTGAAGGTTTCATCCTGATGGATATGTACCTGACACACAATGCATCTGTCGGCGGTGCACTTAAAGGTGCCTTGCTGTATGGGAGAGGGGTTGTTATTGGGGGTGGGAAGTTCAGCTCGAACAATGTGGTCTCAACATCCAAGAAGGCAGTGATTAACCTTTGCATCTCCCCTTCATCGTCTGCACCACCATTTGTTTGTTTTCACCCCCCATATCGATACTTTACTTTGTTCCACATACTATTCATATTCTTATTTCCCATTTTATTTTCCCCATATATTCATTTTAGTTTCCTTTGAGATTACATTATATACACTGTCACCATTCGTACACATAATCATGTTAGTTTATTAATGTTATACTTTTTGCATTTAATTTCTCTCTATAGGTACACTGTCCATAGACATGGGCTTATTCATATACATCCACATTCTATTTTGATCATATTATTCCACCCTCATTTTTCTCTCCACCTTCCCTCTGATCACCTACCTATTTAGGCTTCCTTTTGTTCACTATCTCTTTTAAACTCCCTGTCCCATTCATTTGTCTATGTTGCTTCCCTACATATCATCACCTACTGGGTCCTCATCCTTTCCACTCTCTCCTTTGATCTTGCCTATCCTATTCATCCGATCCTGCAACACACTTCACTTCACTTTCTTTGTCCTAATCCTCTCGCTCCCATACCCTACACTCATAATCCCCTCTATTGTTCCTCCCCTCTCAATGTGCACTCCCAGTGCACTCCCACACCTCATCAACTGTCTTTTGTTCACATGTCTCTTTCCATTTCTTGATTTATTTCTTTGATCCTCCCTACCTCTATTCTTCTCTAAGCCTTACACTCTCATCACTTTTCTTTGACTGCAGCCACTTAAGGACCCACCCATGCCTGTTCGTACCTGATTGGTCAAGCAGTCCAGACACTCACCCACTCACAGTTGCTTTCATTGTTTTGTGTCTCCGCCTCCTTTCACTTCCAGCCCCCCTTGACCATACATGTGTTTATGTTGGTATATATTCTGTGTTTTTTCTGTAGTAACTGTCATTTGTGCCCTGACGAAGATTCTGCTAGGATCGAAAGCTAGGCTTGTATACGACTCTCATTTTATTACATTGGCGATTTTTTAGTAGACAAGCAGTTTTCAGCAGTATTTTCCATATTCATATATTTCTTAATGTTGTTTTGTTCTTAGGATATCTTTGATAATCATGTTTGATTTACTAAAACTAATTCATTAAATCGTTTAATACTTCTGCAATCGAGAATGCTTATATTTCGCAGCGGTATCCTCTTCATGCGGTTCCTCGGTAAACCTGCAGTTTATTGTCTTTTTTTACACGTTTACAATAGTGCTTTGGTGCATAGGTGAGCAAGAAATGATACGCCACTTAATCCTAAAAAAAATCAATAAGTTAGTCGTGTTGTCGTGCGACCATTGTGATAAATTCAATGCGTATTATACAAGACTGCATGTGTACTTGGCCATGCACGCACTAATTCCCACCTGAATGACCAAGAGAATATTTTTTGTTTCGGGGGGGGGGGGGGGGGGGGGGGGGGGTGGGGGGGGGGGGGGGGGGCGTTTTGTTTGCAATAATCCTTATAACATTATTGCACGACATTATAATTGATTCATCAATAATATAATCATACTATACGTCAAAAACAAGTATTGACGTGAAGAAGGTATAATCGGTAGCAATATGTCATGCACCGATACGCGTAATACAGGGGCCGTCGATCACGAGAGGAGATGGGGGGAATAGATCCCCCCAATATTCCAGGTGGGGGGGGGGGGGGGGGGGTGGCCTGTATTATCATTTCCCCCCCCCCCCCCCCCAATAATTGGGTTCAAAATATATGATAACATTAGAATTAAGAAGCATTTGTCCCCTCTCGTGAATGGAAGTTGTTACTATAGTCTTCTTTGTAACACTTTTGATAATGCTAAACTGCCCAAATCCAAAATTTTCCGGGGCTGCGCCCTGCAACCTCATTAAAGGGATCTAGTGACTTTGTTGACTTGTGCAAAAAGTGATGAACCGTTCAATAGTATTGTTGTTATCTCATATGTCCACAGGATATTGTGTGCAAATTTCAAGTCAAATGGACAGTGCATGGCCAAGTAATGAGCGAAAATGCAAAGTGAAATTCACTAACATTACTGCATTCACTTTGTACATGGTTGAAAAACCCAGCAGTTTTTCCTATCTGAATACTTTAATAGTACATATCTTTGTAACGAAAGGGATATTTGAAAACCCGAAACCTGTCCCTGATTTTATTGTTAATAACGAATACAACAACGTATGAGGGAACCTCTAGAATTAAAATTGCATTTTGAGGATTTTGGACAATGTTACTATATAATTCCCTTTAAGGTTCTTTGACCCAGGTCACAGCCCTGTACTCATTAAAAAGTTTTATTCAGGACTTCCTCTCTTGGCAAACTTTCAGGCGATCCTCGCCCACTGTGCGTCTGCGCTTCGCTCACTAACATTGATCTAACTATTCAATAGATAATTGTATTTCTGGATATTACAAATCCCAAAGCTTCCGGGGGACTTCGCCCCCTGGACCCCCAATAAGCTTTTCCAAATGTGGGTATCCCTTGACCTTATTCTATTCAGGGTTCTATCAGGATGATTGCAATCGACAGTATTTTATATCAGACTAAGATTCATCCATACTTGGACAGTGCCCTCATCACTAGCAGGAGCTTGCAATGTGCACGTAATAATCTTCCAATCTCTAAACAGCTAAATCAAAAGCCACTTAACTCAAGAATACACGTACTTAAACTCTATATTTACATTTTAGAACAACATATTTAGATCTGGATATTACAGATCCCAATGCTTCGGGGGGCTCCGTCCCCTGGACCCCCAATAAACTTCCCAATGTGGGTATTCCAAGGACTGATGCTATTCAGGGGTCCATCAGAATGCTTGCAAATATGTATCTATCAGGCTAAAGTTCATATTGGACAAAGCCCAGATCATAACATGATGCTTACAATGTACACTTAATAATCTTCCAATTTCTAGACCGCTGAATTTAAAAGCTTTGGCCTCCCTAACCACCCCCGCCCCTCCTCCTCAGCCATCCCGGGCACGCTGCTGGGTTGTCGCTTTGCTCCCTCGCCAGAGATGGTCAAAATGACGAATCATCCCCCAATTGCGAGAAGAAATCGACGCCCTTGGCGTAATATATTTTTTGTCACAAATGTATTTACATGCATGTTTTTTTTACCAAAAACATATTGTTTTTACTTAACCGTTTGTAATTGTTTTGGGCACGCGATGGAGTTGTAATTATTACGACAAAATAGTTAAGAAGTACATTGTACATATCTTTGTAACGAAAGGGATATTTGAAAACCCGAAAACAATGTCCCATGATTTTATTGTTAATACGAATACAACAAGGTATGAGGGAACCTCTATAATTAAGAATTGATTAATAAAATCTACTTTTTATCATAACTTTTAATCTATCCGGTATATATGATGCTAAGATGAGGATAATAAATGATGAGGATAACATTGATGACTGTTTATGATGATGATAAATATAATGATGATGATATGATGATAATACTAATGAAGATGATGTTGATGATGATGATGATGATTGCAATAATGGATACCATTGATGAATATTATGATGATAAGATGATGATAAGATTGATGATCATTATTAAGTAATCATGAAGATGATGATGATGGCAATGATGATGCATGGGTTTTCTTGGCCAACTTCGTTACTTTTCATTCGTATTGATAAAGGGTTCAATCAAATTCGTGAAATTAAGCCGTATGCGTAAAAAAGTTTTTCAAAATTGCATTTTCTTCATTATGTTTACCTCTTCTGTTGATTGTAAGTGATTTAGCACTTATAGCATTAGATTTACAAATCATGGTATTAGCATTCTATTTCGCCAACGGAATTCAGAGGAGGCTGTGTGATTGCGTAATGATCTTCTAAATTAATCTAAAATGTACTCGATTCCTTATTATTCCCTCAACCAGTGGCATGGTGTGGTCGGGCCAATTGGGGGAGGGGGGGGGGGGGGGATGCATTATTATTGGGGGCCACACCGCATATATTTCTTTTGTTTTTCGTCTTCAAAAATAGTCCATTTTGTTTCCAACTTGTTTGCTCAAATTCGCCCCCCCCCCCCCCCCCGTATTAAATTCGAGGCTTTTGAAAGCTGACCACACTGCAATTTTTGTAATAATTGTTATTTTATGCTTATGTATTGTATTATTTTAAGCCAAACAAGTTGTGGAGGACTGCAGCTGCTGCTGCAGCCGCCCCCCCCCCCCCCCCAAAAAAAAAGATATATGATTGGTTAGTTTTATTATTCGAAAACAATAATATCAATACTTTAACGACATATTAGTTGGTTTATACACATCTACAATTGAAGGGTAGAATAAAAGTACAATATACAGGTTTAAATATCTCCATTTAGGGTTCAGAGAACCTCTAATTGACAAACGAACTAATAATCGGATTTCTGTTTGAAGGGATCTAGTAACTTTGTTGACATGTGCAAAAGTGATGAATGGTTGATGCAATGTATTTTGTTGTTATCGTTTATGTCCACAGGGTATTGTGTGAACATTTCAGGTCAAATGGACATTGCATGGCCACGTAATGAGCGAAAATACAAAGTGATATTCACTAACTCACTGCACTCACTTTGTACACGGTTTCAAAACTCCCCCGGAGTTTTTCTTTCTAACGAAAGGGAAATTTGAAAAACCAAAACCTGTCCCATGATTGTATCGTTAATACGAATGCAACAATTTGAGGATTTGTCAATGTTACTAAGTACCTTTAACCCTAATAAGGTCGGGGTTGGGGGGGGGGGGGGACTATAATGCCCTCCCCCCCCCCCCCCCCCCTCCCCCACGATTTGTTTGATTGCTCCAAAACGCGGTAAGATCACGCCCCGCTGGTTGGTGACTTTTTTTCTTTTGGGTCTTACGCATATTTTAAAACAAACATTTTGAAAATCGGACCTACCGTTTCAAAGTCACTTGACCTTTTGTATATGCATGTCAGCCCGAAAATCGCTCAATTTCGTGATTTGTGTACAAAACATTTGGAAATATCAGTTTTCGTAAAAAGAGGTATATCATTGGTTATTTGGTTTGGTTTACATTTCAAATTTTTGTTTTGGGGTTCGAAATAGTTGAATTATAGTTAGAAATAAAATAAAGCAAGAAAAAACAATACAATACATAAGCAACAAAAAACAAAGAAATGCGTAAGAAATTATAAAAACAATAGAAAACATAAGGAAGAACCTGGCTCTTCCACATTTTGTGTCGTATTTTTATTCCAAATGCTCTAAAGAATATATGTAATGAAAACCAAAGTTTAATTATGAAGACAAAATGATTTATGGGCAAAAATTTTTCAAACAAATAAAATTACCATTGTGTTCTATACACTTCATTTATCAGGCGTGCACATTTTCACGGCGATCGGCGGCTTCACGGCTGAGATATTAAATGGGGGCCATAATGCCCCCCCCCCCCCCCCCCCCCCCCCGGCCGTAGAAAGAACTCATATAGCCCGGCCTTTTTAGGGTTAAATGATCTAAGGGGTTTTTCGATGGTAGTATTTTCAAATCCGTGTGACGTCATTAAAATACTGTTTTCTGAGTGGACAAGGCAAATATTCATTGTAACACATAGACAGATTCGTATTGTACTGATTAGTGGAACTTATAAAGGGGTTCTGGACCTAATAAACACAGTTGGAGCATTTTCATATATCTGACGTCATCAAAATACTGTTTTCTGATTGGACAAGTCAACTATTCATTGTAGCACGTAGAAAGGTTTATCTAGCACTGTTTAGTAGAAGTTATAAGGGGTTGCTGGACCTATAAAGCCCTATTGGATCATTTTCAAATTTCTCTGACGTCATTAAAATAATGTTTTCTGATTGGAAAAGGCAAATATTTATTGTAACACATAGTCATAGTCATAATAATAATAATAATGGTCATTTCTTATATAGCGCAATCTTACAATTAAGTCTCAGTGCGCATAAATGAAAGAGAGAGAGAAATAGAAGCGTATTTAAGCAAAGATACAATAGTAGAAACTTACAATTCATTAACAAACAAAAAAGCCTTTAAATTGGCTCGAAATTGTTGCTCTGTATCAGATTGTCTAATATGGTAAGGAAGTTTATTCCAGAGCATAGGTGCAGCAAACTGGAAAGACCGCTGACCGTATGTCTTAGTTTTAACATAATACTGAACTAAAAGATTCTTTGAACTTGAACGAAGGACCCTAGATAATTTATACAAACTAATAAGTTCTTGAATATAATCAGGTGCATTTCCATGTATGCATTTAAACGTAATGACTAAAATCTTAAACATAATTCGTTTATTTACAGGCAACCAATGTAAATTATACAAAACTGGACTTATAGATTCACATCTTTTAGTACGTGTTATCAAGCGAGCAGCAGAATTTTGGATGTGTTGTACTTTACTTAATAACACCTCAGGTAGACCAAATAAAATGCTATTACAATTATCAATATGACTTAAAACAAAGCATGGACAAGTCTTTCAGTGGTGCTTTTATCCAAATACTGTCTAATCTTTCCTAGCTTATACAAACCAAATGATGCTTTTTTACAAATATTTTTTACATGATTTACTAATGACAAATTCTCATCAAATAAAACACCTAAGTTTCTAACACACTTTGCGGGTTGCAGTGAACTCTGATTAAACACAACAGGTGGTATTATATTCTTTAGTCTAAATCGAGATGACATATGAAGGAATTCAGTTTTCTCTGCATTCAGCCTTAACAAATTACTTGATGACCACAATTTAATATCCACTAAACATGACTCTAATTGAGGAATAATTAATGGTAAGATATAGTCCTCTCTCTCTTTCATTCTCTATCTCTCTCCCCCGCTATCTTGACTTTCTCTTTCCGTTATACTTCCTTCCAATTAGCCCTCACTTCTTGACTGACTTGCATTGACTACTTTAATGCAATCCTTTTGCTTGTTCCATCATCTTACACAAACTGTCAGCAGACTTTTTATTCTGCATCAACAAGGAAAGTGTACAACTCTATATTATGTGGTTTGCCTGTGTATCACGGTATGCGCACGGCGCGCTCTTCTATTGCATGAACAGCTTTATGCAAAAAAGGGTGATTTACGCTCCAAAAAGGCGAACATATGATTGGAAAATGTGTTTTTACTCAAACAGTTGCAAAAGGTTGCATACAAAATTGGTATCAAAGTAAAGCATAAATTATAAGTAAGTCAATCAAGATATTTTTAGCGCAGCAATCGACAACAATGTTGACCATTTTTGCGCATGCAAAGTTTGCAAACAAAAATGCGATTTTCTCCCATTATTTGTTTGTTTCTACTAAACATAAATACCGTCATGACTAAGAGTTTGGCTTTAAATGGGGTAGTACAGTTTTGGTAAGGCTGAACTTTAGTAACCAAACCTGGACAGTAACATTATAAACTAATAGTTATAACTCCACCATGCTCGAAAGGTATATAAAATTACAAACGACTAAGTAAAAAGCCCATTATCATTCAAAAAGAGCCATTAAAACACAAGAGGGCGCTCTCTAAAAAGGCATTGGTTTTAAGCATTTTTCATACAAATTATGCATGTGATGAGGCATTGGTTTTAAGCATTTTTCATACAAAATTATGCATGTGATGTTTTATCAAAACATCAACAACTATTGAAAAAGCGCTTTTGAAAATTTTTGAAAATAGCAAAGAAATTCGCCGCTTCGTGGCTATCAATGAAAAGAGTGAACAAAAATCACTTACGGAGGTTCAAAATAGCAAAGCAAAAATCGCCGCTTCGTGGCCATCACTAAAAAAAGTTAACCAAAATCACTTACGGGGATTCAAAATAGCAACAAAATTCGCCGCTTCGCGGCCATCACTGAAAAAAGTGAACAAATATCACTTACGGGGGTTCAAAATAGCAACAAAATTCGCCGTTTCGCGGCTATCAGTGAAAAGAGTGAACAAAAATCATTTACGGGGGTTCAAAATAGCAACAACAAAAATCGCCGCTTCGCGGCTATCACTGAAAAGGTGAACAAAAATCATTTACGGGGATTCAAAATAGCAAAAGAATTCGCCGCTTCGCGGCCATCACTGAAAAAAGTGAACAAAAATTACTTACGGGGGTTCAAAATAGCAAAAAAAATTCGCCGCTTCGCGGCTGTCAATGAAAAGAGTGAACAAAAATCACTTACGGGGGTTCAAAATAGCAACAACAAAAATCCCCGCCTCGCGGCCATCACTAAAAAAAGTTAACCAAAATCACTTACGGGGATTCAAAATAGCAAGAAAATTCGCCGCTTCGCGGCTATCAGTGAAAAGAGTGAACAAAAATCACAAAGCACGTCCTGAATCTGGACTAGACACTTAACCGCTCAGGATGAATTCGTGCAATACTTTTGCGTTCGAAATCAGAATGTAATCCTGCTCAAATCTTGCGTTTTTTATCAGAATGATTACCTGCACAACTATTCCGTTCGAATTCAACTGTGAATTTATGCACTACTTTTGAGCTCGATATCCAAATGAATTCTTGATATCAAGAAATCGAATTCTTGATATCAAGAAATGCATTCTTAATATCAAGTAATCGAATTCTTGATATCAAAAAGTCGAATTCTTGATATCAAGAAATCGAACTCTTGATATCAAGAAATGAATTCTTGATATTAAGAAATCGAATTCTTGATATCAAGAAATGAATTCTTGATATTAAGAAATCGAATTCTTGATATCAAGAATTAAATTCCTGATATCAAGAATTACATATAACCCATTCCAAAACAAAAGTAGACTTTCCAAAAAAGTTAATAAAAAATGGACCGTTTCATGCTATTCTAGATGGTCTAAAATATAACCTTTTCACTCAAATAGAACCAAATTTCATGGTTTACATGAAATAATCCCAACAAAGGTGCGTCGATTGCCACTCCTGCAATTACCAAGGTTCGTCGATCGCCACACCTGCTCATACAAAGGTTCGTCGATTGCCACACTTTATTTTTACCGAGGTTCGTCGATTGCCACACCTTGATCTGTCCTAGGTTCGTTGATCGCCACACTTTATTCTTACTGAGGTTCGTCGATTGCCACACCTGCTTTTAAAAAGGTTCGTCGATCGCCACACTTTACTCTTACCAAGGTTCGTCTCTTAACTCTTACCAAGGTTCGTCGATCGCCACACCTGCTCATACAAAGGTTCGTCGATCGCCACACTTTATTCTTACCGAGGTTCGTCGATCGCCACACTTTATTCTTACTGAGGTTCGTCGATTGCCACACCTACTCTTACCAAGGTTCGTCGATTGCCACACCTGCTCTTACCAATAAGGTTCGTCGATCGCCACACTTTATTCTTACCGATGTTCGTCGATTGCCACACCTGCACTTACAAAGGTTCGTCGATTGCACCTTGATCTGTCCTAGGTTCGTCGATCGCCACACTTTACCCTTACCAAGGTTCGTCGATTGCCACACCTGCACTTACAAAGGTTCGTCGATTGCACCTTGATCTGTCCTAGGTTCGTCGATCGCCACACTTTACCCTTACCAAGGTTCGTCGATTGCCACACCTGCTCTTACCAAGGTTCGTCGATTGCCACACCTGCTCTTACCAAGGTTCGTCGATCGCCGCACCTGCTCTTGCAAAGGTTCGTCGATCGCCACACTTTATTCTTACCAAGGTTCGTCGATTACCACACCTGCTCTTACCAAGGTTCGTCGATCGCCACACCTGCTCTTACAAAGGTTAGTCGTTCGCCACACTTTATTGTTACCGAGGTTCGTCGATTGCCACACCTGCTCTTACAAAGGTTCGTCGATTGCCACACCTTTATCTGTCCTAGGTTCGTCGATCGCCACACTTAACCGTTACCAAGGTTCGTCGATTGCCACACCTGCTCTTATCTAGGTTCGTCGATTGCCACACCTGCTCTTACCAAGGTTAGGCGATCGCCTCACCTTGCTCAGCAGCCAAGATTAATAAAAAAAAATAAATAAAAAATCCTGCAAAGTTATGCATAATACACTCAGACCTGTGCCACCTGTCTATAGCATCCAACCTGCCTATAGTGGCCAACAAAAGTGTTACTCTACATCATCAAACAGTGTTGAGGAACCTGTCACCTGTCTACCGTGCATAGCCAATTGTTACCCACGCCGATGAAATCGGCAGGGGGTTATGTAAAGGGTTCCGTATGTTTGTTTGTTTGTTTGTTTTTTTGTTTGTTTTTTTGTTTGTTTGTTTGTGTACAAGATAACTAGAGAACGGGTGAACGGATTTGCACCAAATTTTCAGGGAATGTTTGGATAGTGACATGGAAGAATCGATTAGATTTTGGTGATGATTGGTTGACCCCTGCAAATTCTGTGGAACCTTGAAGTTTGAGTATGTATTTAATGCACGTGTGTGCCTAAATAATATCTGCACGTTATAGCTAGTGCACGTTGTACACAACGTATGGAAGTTCTATGCTCGCTGCCATGATACCCCAATGACACAACAGTGTTTGCTGGCACCAATCAGCGTCGCGCATTTCCGGCGTTGCGCGTGCAATGATCTAGTGTAAACTCTGCGAGCAATCGTACCGCTTAACGTTGCGTCAATTTGCAATGCATAAATATTAGGCATATCTATACTACACAGGCAGCTAGTAAAAACACGTGCGAATCGGCAGATAGCTGTCATGAAAAGATCTAAAATCATATTTATGCAAGAGAAATGGACATAAAAGTTTGCAGAATCAGGAAGATAAGGTATCTGTTATTGTTTGTAATAGTTTATTTTGTTTGAATTCATGATTTATGTTACATTTATCGCCAATAAATTGGACAGATGTCGGCATTTTCAAGCCCTCCCTGCAGGCATACCCAGTCAGCATAGTTTACTATGCCTGGAGTTGTGGGGGATTCTGTTCAACGGTTGATCACTATGTTTTTAGGATGCATCGGTAAGCAAAACAGGGTTGAGGCCGACGAAGGGGTAGAACAGGGCTAATGGGAGGCGTGGGTATGCTGACTTTGTCGGCCTTCTAGTTTATCTTGGTGGGCATTATACACATGTTGGTTATACTGTACATACCATTTGAAGAAAACAAAATTATCCTTGTGCCACATTACAATTTTTTGATAACAGTAGGAGCCAAATCCAAGAGTTTGTGAAGATTGTCCTTGACAGACGTAGTCATTAATTGCATATGCCATGCCAGCATAGTGATGGTTACAAGCATTCTCTTTATATAGCCAAAGCAAAATGAAAATGATTTGATCCTTGTATCCTAGATTTACATGATGTAGACAATATCATTATACTGCATTGGCTATCAGAATGTCTATAGTGCCTGTAAGTTGGGAAGAGTTTTTTTTTTCTTCTCACTTTCTGTAAACCTGGGGTCATGCAACCCTAGTTGGCATAGAAACCAGCTGATAAGAGTAATGCAGCTACACTTTCAATTCTTGCTCTTTGACCTATGAATCATTTCTACTCAACTGGATTTGATTTTTGTGTAAACAATTATAGATAAACTGCTGTTCTGTATGCCTGATGTGTGTACTATATGCATAGCACCCCCTGTAATGCTGTAGTAAGTGCATTATAAACCATGATAGAGTGTACTATATTTTACAATTCATGGTATATACTTTTGCTAAATACAGGAAAAGGGTTCATGTATTTTGAATTGAAATTATAAGGCAACTTTGTAACTGCTGTTCTGTATGCCTGATGTGTGTACTATGCATAGCACCCCCTGTATGCTGTAGTAAGTGCATAATAAACCATGATAGAGTGTATTATATTTTACAATCCATGGTATATACTTTTGCTAAATACAGGAAAAGTGTTCATGTATTTTGAATTGAAATTATAAGGCAACTTCATATCACTTTTAGTCTAATAAATTTAAATACTAAGCCAGAACAATTCTGAGCATATATTGTTCGTAAAAGATTATGTCATAATGTGGCATCTTGCTGTACTTTTGTATCTTTCCTTTTCATTTCGTAAATCCATGTTTCAGGAACGTAATGAAAGACATTCCATACAACCATCTCTTATATTTTCCAAAATATTTGAATTTTTGTGACACACTTCAACAATTTATGTGTATTCACACATGCTCATGTTTGTAAAATGTTACGTATATCACAAGGGCAATGAAACGGAAGCAGACTATTGCTTTACTGACTTGAAGAGATTCTAGAGGAGAAATAATTCAGGCTCGTCACTCGCTGGCCCGGGGATAGTGAAATTGCACTTGGGGCCAGCAAAATGTACGAAAGTCATATTTTGGTGGCCCGATTGGCAAGTAGATTTTCAACCCGACATTGACAAAAAAAAAAAAATTCCTGTCATGCTTCATCTGTAATTACAGGTTTGATTAGGAAAGAGTAGTATTTTGAAGTAAAAAGTTTACTCATGAAATACAATTTTGGGGCCAGTAAATTTTCTTTCTGGCCACCAGAATAGGAGAATTAATTATTTCACTGACCCGACCGGGCCACTGACGAAAATGGTTAGTGTGGAGCCTTCTTAAAGTTAGAGCATATATAATCAGCAAGAAAATTGTGGTTATTTAAAGATGCCCATTTGTTCATATGGGGAACTCAAATTGGCAATGCACTCTAATAACTTGCTGGACTACTATCTCTCCCCATATATGTTTTGTACACCAATTTCCCCATTTTTCTTCATATAGCCACACTTTCCATTCCCCAAACTCCTCATGATATGTTGTGTATAAACATATTCTACAAACAGTTTGAATAGTTAAACGAATGGAAAACAAATATATTTTGAGAACATTGAACAAAATTGAAATTATGTGTACAAAACGTATGTCATGGGGAGTAGTCATTACAGCAGGTAGTCCACAACTTTGGCAGAGTGTTGCAAATTGAATCACTCATACAAATACATGTAAATTTATATTTTCAGAGAGCCGTTGCTTTCTAATCTTTTCACCAATTGTGCTCAATTTTTTAGGAACTATAATCATCCTATTTAAAGTGTCTTATAGTGCATACAACCATTTGTCAGAAATCCAGTGTGTCATAAAAATTCAAGTATTTGGGAATTAATTCTATGGAATGTTTTTCTTTTTTATAAAATAAAGAGAACAAATAGTATAATATAAAGAATACAGAGAAACGGGTAATTAAGACACCACAATATTGCACAAAAAAATGTTCATAATTTTTCTGGTTGATATTTCAATTTTATTATATTTGACAAATATATACTTCCATGTAAATGCTACAAAGTTGCCCTATAATTTAGCTTGATATGAACCCTTCCCATGTGTTATAGGAGTATATACCATGGATTGCGCATAGAGTATGCTCTTTTATGCTGTATTATGGCTTAATACAGCATTACAGGGGGTGATATATATATATATATATATATATATATATGCATGCATAGTACATACATAACGGACATATAGAGCAGCAGATAATTGTTTACACAATAATCAAATGCAGTGGTGTAGAAACAGCTCATAGGTCAAAGATCACAGATTGAAAGTGGAACTGCAGTCTTATCAGCTGGTTTCTATGCCAACTAGAGCTGACCACATATTTTGAGAAAAAGATAGGAAAAACAAACTAATCTCAACTAGCATGCACCAGCTAGTTATATTGCCTGCATCATGTACATATTATAGTGCACAGATAAAATAATTTGCTTTAATTTTGATCTAGCTAGAAAGAGAATGTATGTTACCATCACTATATGAAGAGCTCGCTTCAAAAAGGCGCTAAATCCACTTTCAATAAAAATTTAGTTAACGATATATCTACATGCATAATCTACGTAGCTATCTAGGAATCCACATTTTGGACAAATAACTCACTCAAAATCAAAATATAGAAAGTTGAATTTTCATATTCCCATAGGCACGCGTACAAAGCGGGACAAAGAAACCTGTTTCACTCGAAATTTGAAAAAGTGGATTTAGCGCCTTTTGGAAGAAAGGTCTTCAATTATGCTGGCACATGTGATAAATGGCTATATATGTATGTCAGGGACATTCATGAAGATCTCTTAGAATTGGCACCTACTGTGATCAAGAAATTGTAATAATGCACTAGGAAAATTTGTTTTCTTCAAATGTTAATCTATAAATGCATGTTCATGGTATGTACAGTAAAATCGACACGTGTATAATGGCCACCCAAGAGAAACAAGTGGCCATGCACGTAGACCGCGGTGACCTCGGGTTCCTCAACACTGTTTACACAAGAGTCAAATACCATTGGAGTAGAAATGATTCGTAGGTCAAAGATCAGAGATTGAAAGTGTAGCTGCAGTACGTCTTATCAGCTGGTTTATATGCCAACTAGGGCTGACCACATATTTACAGAAAGCGAAAAGAAAAAAAAGACTCTTCTCAACTTACATGCACTGTAGACATTCTGATAGCCAAGACAGTATAATGATACTGCCTACATCATGTAAATTTAGGATACAAGGATCAATTAAATCATTCATTTTCATTTTGCTTTGCTATATAAAGAGAATGCATGTAGCCATCACTATGCTGGCGTGGCATATGCAATTAATGACTACGTCTGTCAAGGACATTCTTCACGAACCCTTGGATTTGGCACCTACTGTGATCAAGAAATTGTAATGTGGCACAAGGATAATTTTGTTTTCTTCAAATGGTATGTACAGTATAACCAACATGTGTATAATGCCCACCAAGATAAACAATTGGCTATGCACGGTAGACAGGTGACAGGTTCCTCAACACTGTTTGTTATGTAGAGTAACTCTTTTGGTGGCCACTATAGGCAGGTTGGATGTTATAGACAGGTGGCCCGTATATAGGACAGGTCTGACTGTATTATGCATAACTTTGCAGGATTTTGTTTTCTTTTTTTATTAATCTTGGCTGCTGAGCAAGGTGACGCGATCGCCTAACCTTGGTAAGAGCAGGTGTGGCAATCGACGAACCTAGGTAAGAGCAGGTGTGGCAATCGACGAACCTTAGTAACGGTAGAGTGTGGCGATCGACGAACCTAGGACAGATCAAGGTGTGGCAATCGACGAACCACTGTAAGAGCAGGTGTGGCAATCGACGAACCTCGGTAAGAAAAAAGTGTGGCGATCGACGAACCTTTGTAAGAGCAGGTGTGGCGATCGACGAACCTTGGTAGGAGCAGGTGTGGCAATCGACGAACCTTGGTAAGAGCACTATGTGGCAATCGACGAACCTCGGTAAGAATAAAGTATGGTGATCGACGAACCTTTGTAAGAGCAGGTGCGGCGATCGACGAACCTTGGTAAGAGCAGGTGTGGCAATCGACGAACCTTAGTAAGGGTATAGTGTGGCGATTGACGAACCTTGGTAAGAGCAGGTGTGGCAATCGACGAACCTTGGTAAGAATAAAGTGTGGCGATCAACGAACCTAGGACAGATCAAGGTGTGGCAATCGACGAACCTTGGTAAGGGTAAAGTGTGGCAATCGACGAACCTAGGACAGATCAAGGTGTGGCAATCTCGACGAACCACTGTAAGAGCAGGTGTGGCAATCGACGAACCTCGGTAAGAATAAAGTGTGGCGATCGACGAACCTTGGTAAGAGCAGGTGTGGCAATCGACGAACCTTGGTAAGAATAAAGTGTGGCGATCGACGAACCTTTGTATGAGCAGGTGTGGCGATCGACGAACCTTGGTAAGAGTAAAGTGTGGCGATCGACGAACCTTTGTAAAAGCAGGTGTGGCAATTGACGAACCTCAGTAAGAATAAAAGTGTGGCGATCAACGAACCTAGGACAGATCAAGGTGTGGCAATCGACGAACCTTGGTTAGAGTAAGGTGTAGCAATCGACGAACCTCGGTAAGAATAAAGTGTGGCGATCGACGAATCTTTGTATGAGCAGGTGTGGCGATCGACGAACCTTGGTAAGAATAAGGTGTGGCAATCGACGAACCTCGGTAAGAATAAAGTGTGGCGATCGACGAACCTTTTTATGAGCAGGTGTGGCGATCGACGAACCTTGATAAGTGCAGGTGTGGCAATCGACGCACCTTTGTTGTGATTATTTTATGTAAACCATGAAATTTGGTTCTATTTGAGTGAAAATGTTATATTTTAGACCATCTAGAATTGCATGAAACGGTCCATTTTTTAGACTTTTTTGGAAAGTCTACTTTTTTTTTGGAATGGGTTCATTGCTTTACAACAGAAACTCATTTCTTGATATCAATAATTCGAATTCTTGATATCAAGAAATGAGTTTCTGTTGTAAAGCAATGGTAATTCTTGATATCAGGAATTTAATTCTTGATATCAAGAAGTCGAATTCTTGATATCAAGAATTTACTTTTTGATATCAAGAAATAGGAATAAATGTTAAACGGCTTGCCATGCGCACACATTATATTGATTGTTCTTACTTATATTTATTTTCCACTCTTTGATGCGATTAGTTATATTGCTGGGATGATTGCATAAGCGAATTAGGTCAATCGGTCTATTTTTTCTTGTATTACGCCCCTCAACTCCCCAGACGGGTGATGCTGGGATAATCGGAGTAGGTCAATAAGTCAATAGTTAGGTTTGGTCTCATATTAAACGGACAGACCCTCTTTTGCAAGCCAAATTTCAAAAGTTGCGTGGTCATTGTCTTATATGAAAGAAAATAACATTTAAGAGCATGCCTGAAAAATTAGGGCTTGAAATCTCTTTTGCGTGGAGATATAGACCTAAATCTAATAAACCATCGTCCAACGGTTAATTATGCATAATACGTGTTTTCACTGGTAGAGAAAGTTCGCTCACGGATTCCACGGAGTGCCACAGCGCTATGTGTGACCCCTGTGTGACCCGCACGTGACCCGTGCATAAATAACAATGGGTAAGCGGTTACTACACAAATAACCAAACCTCGCTTAAACTGACTACATGTAATTATTTATTCTTCATTTTTTAGATCTTTCCCGGTGACATACCTTTACACATTGCCGGCGTTACAATACCTTTACCAGAATAAGGACAATATTGTTGTAATATTATGCTAAATCAGTTAAGCCCTGGTCACAACCCTCCGTACTTGCAAGTGCGTGCTGTCTACTTGCAAAAACGTGGGCAAAATGTGGGTATCCGTACGTGGTGAGTACCACCTCAGTACGGATTTGGGAGCACGCAGACACTCCGTAGCACTTTTAGTGCACGAGGAACTTTCGCTGCGTTCGAGCTGCGGTCGGGCTACGGATTCACCCCCAGTACGTGTGACGCGCGTGCCCTCTACAGCCAACGAGCGCACAACGCACTGACTCCGTCAAGCCCTGGTCACAACCCACCATGCGTTTTTTTAGTCCGTACGTTTTTTGGGGAGGCCACGGCCGCCACGTTTTTTTCTGAAAACGTGGGGAGGGAGTGGCAAGAGCAGGAGGGAGTACGTCAACGCACGGTGTAAGTACGTGGCCCGCACGCCACGCCTGGCCGTGAGCGGTTGTGTGCATCGTACGTTGCGCACGTGGTAAGTGAGTTGTACGTGCTTACAACGTACGATCTCCGTGCGATTGCCACGTTATCGTACGGAGGCCGTACTTACACGTGCTGCTCACGTACGTTGTAAGTGCGTGCAAGTGCGAACAACCTTTTCTGCTCATATTATACTGCAGAAATCAGTGCGCACAACGTGCGTTGTAAGTGCGGAGCACGTGCTTACTCGGTACGGTCCACGTGAGTTCTGCGTGCTCATTGGACAGTTGAACTGGGGAAGTGCCGAGTAAGCACGGACCACGCACTTATCACGTGCGCAGCATGCACATGCGCTCATTGGCTGTAGATGGCACGCGCGTCACCCGTACTGGGGGTGAATCGGTAGCCCGACCGCAGTCCGCACGCAGCGAAAGTTCCTCGTGCACTAAAAGTGCTACGGAGTGAGTGCGTGCTCCCAAATCCGTACTGAGGCGGTACTCACCACGTACGGAACGGAACGGCGGGTTGTGAACACGGCTTGAGTCTCTTACAATTTTCCCACGGTCACTTGCTCTACGGACGGCGCACTTATCACGTGCGTGCTGCGCACGTGATAAGTGCGTGGTCCGTGCTTACTCGGCAATTTCCCAGTTCAACTGTGCGTGTGACGTGCGTTGACGTACTCCCTCCCTGCTGGGACTTCTGGAGAACATCGGAAGGTCATCCTATACCCCCGACATCGGGCGAAAAACTCACGTTCATCGCACATGAGCAGCACGTGTAAATACGGCCTCCGTACGATAACGTGGCAATCGCACGGAGATCGTACGTTGTAAGCACGTACAACTCACTTACCACGTGCGCAACGTACGATGCACGCAACCGCTCACGGCCAGGCGTGGTGTGCGGGACACGTACTTTACACATTGCGCAACCGTGCGAGTGACGTGCGTTGACGGTACTCCCTCCCTGCCTTTGCCACTCTCTCCCCACGTTTTCAGAAAAACGTGGCGGCCGTGGCCTCCCAAAAAACGTACGGTCTAAAAACACGCACGGTGGCTTGTGACCAAGGGGGGGGGGGGGGGGGGGCATTCTGAAAATCCTAGGGAGTTACGTGTCGTAACTTGAAAAGATAAGATGGCGCTAGGACACGTAACTATTTGTATTCTGAAAGCAGACTTAAGACCGTCTTAAGTCCATATCATGCATATTAATGAGCATACAAGAAACGCGCATATCATAACGCGCAACCAATGACAAACTTTGTTTTATAACCAAATCCTGCATAAATGCATATCAATGAATCACACATCGTGAGAGACCCATGCATGCACGTGCGTGATTGCATTACAAGAATCTCATAACGTTGTGCATTCTTAGTAGTTTTGTACAAGGAAGTCGCATTATTTTGATGAGATACCAAAATAACGAAGACCTAAACTGATAGCTTTATGAACTTTGTTTATAATGAAATTAATTGTATTCGTCTTTATGAATTTCATTTCATTTCATTTCAAATTTCATTTCAAATCAATTTTGTCGGGTCATGCAGTCGATCGACTCAGGATTCCTACCTCCCTGGCAGTATCAGTATACTTGGTAGGCCTACAATTGGATTTATTATATATTTATTTGTTTATTTATGTATTTCCTCTCGTACTCATAGGGTGATTGCCCCATTTATTTTGTTTTATTTTATTAAAATTAACTTAATGTCTGAATTGTTCAAGTTATCAATCATAACAAATACACTAACATAATGATATCCAGCGTTCGAAATTGAAATAATATACACTGTCACTGTTGAATGACACTGAACAAATCAAATAATACTTGTTGGAGACACTCAAACTACACTATTGATACATCTCATCAACTTATTTGGCTGTCGTAATTGGCCGGCACAGTAGTTACACTAACCAATTATTTTACAGCTATATCACTTTTAAATAATGAATGTAATTAATGTAATTTACAAATGTAAACCAAATAATGTCTTTCTATTGCACAATAAACAATTAATTTTGTTTTGTTTCCGTGAAGGCCTATCAATAACATTAACAAGTATGAACATTTGCAGTCTTTTGGTTGAGTGGCAAAGATCGAAGAGGCCGAGAGCGCATGAAAGATAACTTTCAAGCGTACTTTTTCAGTCAACGCGCTCAAGTAGCGACAAGTCCTTTGAAGCTTTGTGAAATGGATATTTGGCATCGATGACAAATTTGTCAAAGAAATGGAAATTTGTCATAGAAATGGCATTTGTCGTGACGACAAGTGCTTTGTGAAACACCCTCCGGGTCATTCCACATCTTCAGCACTTCTTGATTTTATCCATAAAGTAACTAAAACCCCTTCTTAATTGGGAAAAATAAACCTCACCTCGATGTTAACCGAGCGACTAGTGGATACAAAAAACAGTAGGGGGTCAGGTCGTAAAACACGCAGCAAGCCTTCGGACCTATTCTTAATCTAAAATCCGCAAAATCCTCACTCGGGTAGGTTACCATAACAACCGCACCTCCCTCATCACGCGAACAGCTGGGGCGACACATAGTATCGGCGCGCGCTGTGTTTTTGTTCACGGCCATCACGTCTTCTACCCGGGTAACGTTTCGCGCGTTTCTTAATACAAGGTTTATCAGGATGTCATCCTGATGTTGTCAGGACGTCACCGCGCTATCACCCGACTAGGACTAGGGTGAATCTTACCCCGATGTCGTCCTGATGTTGTCCTGATGTTATCCCGATTGGAGCTTCTTAATAGAAACGGTGTAGAATGTCATCCGGACAACATCAGGACGTTACCGCGACTATTTTTCTTGATTAAGAAGGCGCTTTAAGGAAATAATGATTGGGTTATTTTTAGATTTACGAAAGGCATTCGATACTTTAGGTCATGATATTTTATTAAAGAAATTATATAAATATGGAATAAGAGGATATGTTTTAAAATTGTTTAAAAGTTACCTTACTAATCGCAAACAATATGTTTTAATTAATGGACAAAATTCTCAGATTAAAGGGCTAATATATAGAGTGACCCAAGGTTCTATATTTGGACCCCTTTTATTCCTATTGTATATAAATGATTTGTGCAATGTATCAACTAAACTGAAATATATCTTATTTGCAGAAATACTAGTATTTTTATGGCACATGATGATATATTTTTTTTACAATTACAATTTAATGAGGAACTACAAAAAGTCACAAGTTGGTTATCCAGTAATAGATTAACTTTGAATGTCCTTAAAACCAACTTTATGATTTTTACAAATATAAAAATAGTTGACATTCATATTGAATTAGGAGGATCAATAATTGAAATAAGTTTCATCTCTTAAGTTTTTAGGAGTAATAGTAGATAATACGTTGTTATGGAAAGATCATATTGATTCTGTTTGTTATATGATCTCTAAGAATATAGGTATTATGTATAAAGTTAATTACTTACCCAAATTTGCATTTAAAATGAATTATTATACTGTTGTTGCTCCTTTTTTTAATTATGGTATTCTTGCCTGGGGTAGTGCATCAAATATTTATTTAGATAGACTGAATAACCTACAACCACGTGCAATAAGAATCGTAAACCTTTCACCTTTTTATTCTCATACTGAACCTATCTTTAAATTATATAATATCCTTAATTTTTATAATAAGTTTAAATATGAAGTTGGAATGTTTATATTTGTATGTTTTATAGGTCTACTACCAGATTCACTTCTCTCATGTTTTTCATTGAATTGTAATACTCATACCTATGCCACTAGAAATGCCGCAAATTTCCATTTACCTCCAATACGAACTAATTTGTCTCATAAATCTATTCTCTCTAATGGTCCAATACTTTGGAATTCCTTTCCTGAATTAATACAAAAATCGCGTTCATTAAACTCTTTTAAACGTAACTTAAAGCAATATCTTACAAATCCTTCTGCTGTATAATAAAACTTTTAAATTGATATACATGTTCCTTTAGGTTGTTGTTGTTGTTGTTGTTGTTAGTGGTGTTTTCTTGCTATGTTGCGGCTATACAAAATTAATCTTTTAAATGTGTAGTATTTAAAATATAATTCCATGTTCAGCCGTTAATAAGATTTATTTTCTTTCTGGCCGCCACCCGCTAAAAATGTACCCTATTTATACTACTATTATGTAAATTATTGTAGTATGTGTTGTGTCGTAAGAGGTTATTCGTGGTTTCAATTGTATTTTTGTATTTTGTATGAGTAAAATAAACTGGAAATGAAATCAATGAAAAAATGAAATGAAATTAAAAAACAGAGAACTCTCAACATAATTAATACTGCTGAAATTGATAGATACAATTAACGAAGATTATATAATTATAAGCATACATTTAAATACCAACTGTTGAAATGAATGATGTAGGTTTTCCCAGGCAATTTCGTCAAAATAGCACTCAAATGTTCATTAACTGCACGCAATTAAGAACGAAATTTAATGAAGATCAGGATCGTATCAATTAGCAAATAATTTCAGTCAAATTGATTTTGGACTGTGCGATTGCCAACTTTTTTCAAACCGAATTTAAATAACAACATTTAACTTAGAAAATTGGGTAAGGAGCATTTGATTTTGTCCTCAAATGTAAAATATAGGCGTTTATACATTCTCTTTTGTCTACGGGCTAACATCTCTGAAATGTGTGCAATCCTTATTCATTAATTTCTTTAGTTGTATTGTTTTCCAATAAAGCTACTCGCTCGCTTCGTACGAATGAGAGTGTAGCTTTATAGGAATAGGCCCATACTATTCCATTTTACTTTATTAGCAGTGTGTATCTGAAAAGAAAGATTAAAATAGGTCATTAAAAACAGAATAAAGACAAATATAGATTAAGAAATTACCTAAGCACAGTGTAAAAAATGGAAATAAAATGAGTCATGAAACAAGTGTGTGACTTAACATTACATACCAATGACCAGTTAAATGTGAACATGTGGAAATTTATTAGCAGTGTGTATCTGAAAAGAACGATTAAAATAAGTCTTAACCAAAACAAAATGACCTAAAAAAAAGGACCTGCCTTAGGTGAGTGATGGAATAATCGGAATAATGGGGGCATCTGGGGTAGAAATGGAATAGTGGGAAATAGAGAAGAAAAATGCCTTACCCCCTCGCCCCCCCCCCCTCCCCCCCCCCCCCCCCCCGGCCTTCATAATGCGTCATACTGTATGATTGTTTTGATCGTTCTTATTTGAATGCTAGATGTGAGCAAGAAGCAAGCATAACAACGAAATATAAATCCCAAATCGGTCCGAAATCTAAGGTCAAGCAAGCTGGCACGAATTTGAATGACGGATATGTACGGCCAAATAAACAGTGTAAACATAAGGTTTACAAAAATCACGCGAACGTTAATGACATGTAATGAATATGCCCGCTATTTTGACGAAAATGGCCGGAAAACCTATATTACATTGATTATGAAAATCATTGTGATTCAAATGGACAATCCGTACTTATTATGTTTATGGGAAATATACTGTATGTCATTGAAACAGTACATTATTATATGGTACGTCACTATGGACACATACAAATTGAGAACAAATACAACAATATTTAAAAAAGGAATATTTATATACCACACCATTTATAAATTAAGCTCTAATTTGAATAATCGAATCGTCAGTTTGGATGTTATGTTGACGAATTTGACCGGGAAAAACCTATATTTTTTGGAATAATTTCATAATAAAAGTTTGCCCCAAACATTTGTTTTGATCTGATGGATATTTAAACTGTTTCTGAACCAATTTTTACCTGAACTTTCACTTTAATTTGTATGTATACACATTAAATACATATTTAGCTCTGATGGAGGCAAAATTTAGGTAATGCTAAGTAATATAATTTTCATTGCAAGTACAGTATGATATCAGATGTTCACACCAATAGTATTGATCAACATCATGATTTCATGCAGAACCTGCCATGACTGTAATAAGCGGACTCTACAATTCCGGCAAAGGGTAGCCTTCATCATAACTATATATTGATATAAAATTAACCAATAATACATCGTTGGGTAGCACACTTCATTAAAGGGATCTAGTAACTTTGTTGAAATGTGCAAAAAGTGATGAATGGTTGATGCAATGTATATTGTTGTTATCTCATATGTCCACAGGGTATTTTGTGAAAAGTCAAATGGACATTTTATGTCCAAATAATGAGCGGAAATGCAAAATGATATTTACTAACTCATATGCACTCACTTTGTACACGGTTTCAAAACTTCAACGGAGTTTTCATTATCTGAATACTTCGATCGTATATTATATATCTTTGTAACGAAAGGGAAATTGAAAAACCAAAACCTGTCCCATGATTGTATTGTTAATACGAATACAACACGGTATGAGGGAACCCCTAGAATATAATTTTCATTTGAGGATTTGGACAATGTTACTAAGTCGCTTTAAGACAAAATATATCAACTAATAAATGTATAACTCTTTTCACCCAATGTTTTTCTCTATATCGCGGTACCACGTTTCTCTAATTACCCGCGCAACACAAAAAGAAGAACGAAGGACACAAGAACATGAAGTGCGCGAAAGAAGAGCAAATGGAGAGAGAACCAGAGTGGGAACGCCAGAGGCAATTGTATGAGCGGGAGCTGCGGCAGGATTTTGAGTGGGTGCGGCAGCGGCAGCGGCAAGAGGATAGAGAATATCGGCGGACAAAGGTAAGGCAGATAAACCCAAATCAGATCGGGAGCATAATGCACCTCCATCGTGATTGTTCCCGTTAAGTTTTTAGTCATGTAGATGGTCATTATTTTGTCTCGTGTTTCAAACCTTGAGACGTCAATTATAGTCAAACTCAACGTTATACAGATAATGGATTAATTAGAAGTTAGAGAGGCAGACCGGACGATTACAAAAACACACAATAAATTATATTGGAAAGAAACAATGCTTGAATATTTTCAAGATTTTACTCACTTTCGTTAAGTTTTAAGAGATTTTTCTAACGGCATTATCTCTTAGGAAATAAATAAATTTCTAGCAAATTCAATACCCACGCTTACAGATTATCTGCCTTTTCAATTCAATTTCATTTGTTCATGTTCATATCAGATAAAAACAATACATATATATACATCTATACACAAATTAACATTCACAGTATAACACAAATTAAGAAATGGAAAATAAATAGAAGGCAAAATGAATTTGTGAAGGCGTGGTTCCCCGAGCAGTGTCAACGTAATTTTACTGATAGAACAACAAAAAAAAAAAAAAATAGAAAAGAGACACATTATTTAACAATTACAAAATATACCACGGACATCGTGCATGGCAAATAATACTAATATATAATTGGAGTATAATGAATATTGGTTATAGAATCAGTGGTATTTAGATATAAGATACTGATTAAAGTTTCTTTTATAGGGGTATAGTACAGTTTTGGTAAGGCTAAAGTTTAGTTACCAAAACCTGCATAATAACATTACAAACTAATAGTTATAACTTCACCATGATCGAAACCTATATAAAATTACAAACGACTAAGTAATATCATGTTATCATTAAAAAAGAGCCATTACATCACAAAAGGGCGCTCTTTAAAATGCATTGGTTTCTACTGTTTTTTTTAACACAATTATGCATATGATGTTTCGTTGCAATAATGATTAAAAAGAAAGATATAAACAACTACATGTATTCAACAAATCTCTTGTAAGCATTTTGTTTATTGAAAAAATAACCAAAAAAACCCCAAAACATCCAGTTAATCTGTGGCCATATTCATAAAAGCCCGATAGCCTATCTGTCAGCTAGGCCTTATCTCCTTGCCAAAATGCCAGTTTGGACGATAACTAGCGGGGAACTCACACAAATCGCTTGGGTGATCACCTTTGTTTTCACAAACCAGTGCACAACACACACGTGCATAGATATGTCTTTAGTAATGTGTGTAGATTTTGCACGCTGTCTATGCCCTTACCATATCGACCAATCAACGAGCGTCTTAGCCCTGTAATACAATAGCCATTTAAAATCTTCGTAGCGGGTTGCTAAATCGTAATTCAAGAAGCACTGCTAACCATACCGATAACAAGCT